>JAHBMJ010000428.1:17295-25686 GCA_018398765.1 Chromera velia | reverse complement strand
GCTGGTTGCGCCAGCTGCGAGCATGGCTACGCGAGTTAGTCAAGAGGGGGCCCGCGGCAGGGTATGTAGTGGAGGTGGACAAGTTAATCCTTGCAGTGCTCCTGCAATTTATGCAGAAAGCTAAGGAGATTTTTGCAGAGTTCCCCGACCTGCAGATAGTAGAGGGGACGTATCTCCTAGGGGGGTATGTAGGCACGGACGCACACAGAGAGAAATGGGTGCAGCAGAAGGTGAAGGAGTGGGCCAGAAACGTAGAGAGAGTCGCAACAGCAGTAGAATTTGCCCCACACGAAGCATACGCAGCCTGTTCCAAATCCTTGCAACACGAATGGAAGTTTGTGGTGCGGGTAGTACCAGGGGCGGGGGAACAGATGGGGCAGCTGGAAGGCATGATCAGAAACCGCCTCATCCCCGCCCTAATAAAAAGACGACGGAATGGAGGGCCCCCCAACTAGTACGATATGTGGCTAAGAGATGTTGCCGCCCTCCCGGTCCGACTGCTAGGCCTAGGTATCCCTAAACCCACCGAAACAGCAGATAGGGACTATAAGACCTCAGTCGTAGCCAGTGAAGCGATCACAAAGGCCATCCTTCGCGAAGAGGACATAGACGCAGACGAGCATATGAAGAGGGGGCAGAAGGTAAGGGCAGCCCACAAAGAAGCAGTAAAAGAAACAGTAGAGAAACTTTAGGAGTGGGAGAGGTTAGGCAGCCAGTCAGGGCAGGCAGCCAGTGAGGACCAGTGTGAGGAAGTCAGGCAGTCAAAAAAAAAGAGGCAGTCAGGATGGCTGACGGCCACCCCCCTGAAGGAATACGGAATGAATCTCAGCCCAGACGAATTCCGGGATACGATGACAATCCAATATCAGGGGAGGGTAGGGGGGGAGAAGAGCAGATGTGAGGGATGTGGGGGAAGGTGGAGTCTGCAACACGCCCTTAACTGCCCAGTAGGGGGACTGCCCATGCTGCGACATGACGAAGTCAACCACACATGGGCGAGTCTAGCAGCAGAAGCATACCCCGCGGGAGCGGTTCACGCAAAAGAGCCGATCATTAGGGAGGAAGGGGAGGTGCAGGGATGTCCGGCACTAAGGGGGGACTTCCAAGTCCGGGGGGCCTATGCTCTATAGAGGTTGGCAATTTTCGATACCAGGGTGATAAACCCACACGCCACCTCGAGGGAGAAGGTGACCTGGACTCAAGCCCTCAAAGCAGCAACAGAAGAAAAAAAGAGGAAACATGGGCAGGTAAATATGGACAGAGGGTGCGACTTCACCCTACTCATGAGTGCGGTCGATAGGACGATGGAGGGGGAGGCTAAGATGTTCTTGAAGAGGGTGGCAGAGCGATTGAGTGAGAAATAGGGGCAACACGTGAGCAAGACGTGTGGCCGGATCTAAGCCCGACTGCAGATTGCCCACCTGAAAGCGGCAAGCGCGTGCATTCAGGGGACCAGAGGAGTGCAGGGGGAGGGCTAGGAGGAAGGAGGAGTAGGCAGTGCGCTGGTTATGACTGAGGGATAGGAAGTACTTAGCAAATGCCAAATGCCGAAGAAGGCATTCGGATGGAGGAACGTCAAGTATGGGGTCGCATGAGAGAGAGAGCTAGCAGCGAGAGCAGTAACCAGGACAGAAGGAAGAGACGAAAGACGCATAGGCCAGATACTAGGAACAAACTTTAAGTCAATGCCCTCCCATTCAACTTCCAGTCTGGCGTTTAGTCTGATAATCCGAGTCTGATCAAATTTTAATACTAGTTTTAATAGCAAATTACAATTATTTTCATGCTTCTAGTCCTATACTAGTAGTTCCAGCCTGCTTCCTAGCCTAGCTGCTTCCAGGCGCGTGTTTTCAAAAAATGATTTTGCATTCAAAAGTTGCTAGTTCAAGTTGTATTGGGATTTCCTCACACATACATACTCACACACTCACACACACATACATAAACCCACACACACACACACACACACACGCACACACACACACACTCTCACTCTCACTCTCACTCTCACTCTCACTCACACTCACACTCACACTCACACTCACACACACACACACACACAGAGAGAGAGAGAGAGAGAGAGAGAGAGAGAGACTTCATGGCTGAAACACTTACGCACAATTAAGCAGGCTACCAGTGAGGGCCGGCATGCAGGGCCCCTTCCAAACAATGTGCATCGACAATTGGATCCAGCAGTCAGTCATGCAGCTAGAAACACGTCCTGCTTTCCTGCACATGCATCCATGCAGGCAAAATTGATCGATTGATCTGAAGCCAGCTAGAGGGAAGAAGAAGGAACTCCTTCCGTTAATTGTCTGCCTGCCTGCATGCGTGTCCGTCAAGTTATACAAAAACCGGCATCCATCCATCAATCGACAAATGCACGCACACTCGCGCACGCAGAGACGAAGGAGGAAAGAGACAGATAGACAAGCAGACAGAGAGACACCGACAGGCAAAGTGAGTGAGTGCATGGACGTGCAAACGTTCTCTAGCTCGGACCGAATTCATCAGTCAGTCACTCCCTTGTCTGACTGACTGCTTCTAGCTGTGCGTCCATCCGACCCTCCCGTCGGTGTTCACAAACATCGTCGGATCAATCACGACACCGAGAGAGAAAGAGAGGGAGAAAGAGACTTCATGCAAGCAAGAGACAGCGGGGGGGAGAGTTCAGCGCCTCGTTCATTGAAATCGAGTAGGGCGAAGAAAGACAGAAACACCCGCGTGCATGTATGCACCCTGACGCACGCATGGATGGACCGACAGACCTGCAGACGATGAGAGAGACGAATCTGGGAAGGAACCCTCCCTGCGCACCCCCTCCCTCTTTCCCCCCAAAAGCTTTCACGACATTCCTGTCAATTCGTGGTACTGGCCACGAAAAGAAAAGAAAAGAAGAGAAAGGACTTCATCAATGAAGGAAGGAAAAAAAGGGATTCATCGAATCAATCCATTATTGGACCCTCACAACACCCCCAAGTCACTCACCCTCGCTGGTCCGTACGTCAACCCTCGCTCCTTCCCTGCCCAAGGTAAACACACCGAAAGATCAAAAGCGCATGCATCCGCCCACAAATGTATGAGTGGTACATGTGAGCAGGGAGGGAGGGAGGCGTGCGTCGATCCATCTATATTCTTGCACTCATCCACCCACCTGCCCACACACCCATCCATCCATCCATCGATCAGTGCCTCTCTCTCTCTCTGTGGATCATGCAAACAGCATCTGCTTCCTTTAATTCTCGCGTGCCTGCGTACCTTTTCTCTCTCTCTCTACGCTCAAAACCGAGCGTTCTTTCTTCAAAACTGACAAGCGAGCAAGGAACACAAGCGAGATGGATCACATGACATGACATCCACACCAGTAGAGGAGGAGAGCGCATCGATGCATCCATCCAGTGAGTGTACTGGTTGCTTCGTTGGTTGCTTCGTCGCTTGCTTGGTTGAGTGGTAGGTTAAGGTGAGGCATGAATGAGTGAGTGTCTTTCTTCTCTGTCACTGCAAAGAAGGTTTCTTTCATGACCGAAAGGAAGAAAGAACTCTTGTTCTACGTGTCCCCTCTTCAGGACAGCCGGCTGGACTGACTTGATTTTCTTCGCTTTCGCCCCTGGCCTTCCTTCTTCAGCCACTTCAAAAGGAATGAATGAATGCACGTATATACACACACGTGCATTTAATCGATCCAGCGGAAAGAGCCTGCCTCTATGCCTGCCTGCCTTCGATTTCACCCTCTCGCTCCCCCCCCCCCTTGTTCTCTGTTACGTTTCCTTTCTGTATGGCATGTACGCGTACGCCCGTCTGCCCATTTCGTTCGTTTCGGATCATTCCAATGTCTTCCTTCTCTTTATCAAAGAAGACGGAAGGAAATAGATGCTGCCTGCTCTTGCTCCTGTTCTCTTTTTTATTCATTTTTTACCACCTCACCTTGCCTGCATGTCTCTCCTTCCCTCATACAAAACAAGAAGTGAGGGACAGAGAGAGGAAAGGAAGGGGACACCAACCAAACGCCCCCCCTCTTTCTTTTAACCCCTCCTGAAGAACCCCTGCAATCGAACACTTACCTGTGTGTGTTACATCAGTTCCCCTTAAACTCACCCGGACCTCCCTCATTCGAAGTCATGCCCACCCATACACCCCTTTCTGTTGTTCCCTTCTCTCTCTACCGCAATGCCACAAACCAGGCAACAAACACACAGGTTGATTGATCCATCTCACCAAAACAAAGAACCAAAGAAGCCCATCCCATCCAGTCCCATCAAATCAAATCTGCCCCTCTGCCAACAGGGGACCCTTTGCGACTTCTTCTTTCTGAGTCATCACGGGAGACTGCGCAGTGCCCAGCCTTCCCCGCCTTTGTGAGTCCTCACCAGCTGCACTCCCTACCCCCTCCCCTCCCTGCCCCCCCCCATCTCCCTCCACCACCGGCTCCTCCTTCAACACCTTTCTGTACGCAATCAAGTCACCACGCATCAGCGCGCGCTGTGCCGTGTACAGGACCTCATATCCTGCACCTCATCGCATGCACGGGGGGCACAAAATGCAATGCAATGCGATCAAGACTGTTTGAGGACGGCACAACCGTTTTCCTTCCTTCCTTCCTTCCTGCGCAAGCGGTTGGGCTTCGAACGAACCACCTTCTCGCTTCGTCTCCTCTCCTCTCTTCTGGTTGAATTAAGAAGACTACAGCTAGACTGACAGCCAGTGAATCTAGCTGCGCCATTCCAACCAACCAAACAGACAGCTCTTGGAAGGAACCCTAGATCGATCGATCGATTCGTCCTTTGCCCTCCCTCCCTTCCTCCCTCCCTCCATCCCTCGGCAGGCACCCCCTCCGCTCGGCAGCCAGTTAGGGGAGCTCGTGGAAGGAGGCAGGCAGCTAGGTCGATGCATGGGGATTGCGTTGAGTTCAACTACGCATGCATGAACAGACAGACGCCTGCTTGTATTCTATCTGTCTGTCTGTCTGTCTGTCTTTCTGCATCTGCGTACCGTTTTTCCTGTAGAAGAAGTGGATGTACGGCAGCAGGTTGTTGGCTATCATTCTCGATTCCGAGAACCCGTGCTTCTCTGCCCACCCGTGCACCGTGTCCAAAAGATAAGAACCCACGTGGAGACGCCGAATGTGGGGGGCCACCACAAGACGGTACACCTGCAGGGAGGCAGGGAGGCAGTTTTGTGATGAAAACAAGTAAAGGAAAAAATAAATGGTACGCACGGTTTCTCAAAAACTAGACACTTGAGCCATCATAACTTTCCTGAAGGCACCTTTACATCTTTTGATGCGTCCTTGCGTGCGTCAATTGAGCCATCACAACCTTCCCCCCCACATGGACCTTTACTCAGTCCGTCACAGAGGAAAGACACCATGCAGTCTGCATACATGAGATCAGGGACGGAGACACAGACTAGGCTGACCGAACTAGGAGGGCGTCTCAATCCGAAGAGGTGAGTCACACAACTGGATAAACGGATGGGTTGATGCAAAGGTGAAGAAAAGAGGAGAGACGAGAAGAGAAGGGAGGTGAAAGCAAAGGAAAGGAAGAGATCGGGAGGGTGGGTGAAAGGGAAAGGAAACCCTCGATCTCTGTGCAGAGTGAGCTAGGAGCGTGAGTGAGTGAGGGAGTGAAAGATCGATTGCGTCTACCCACCCACCTGACAGAGGCGTTCCGGGTCTTCACGCATTGGCGCTACCCCGACACACCCGACGATTGTGCCGCGAGGAGGGGGAGGAGGTGGGGAGGCACCTGCCGTCTCCTCGGGCTTCTTTTCCCTTCTGCTCACTGGCCCCTTCCTTTCCCTATCCCCCCTTTTCCCCGCCCCTTTCTCTTTCGATGGGTTCAATTCCGCAATCCAAAAATGCTTTCTCGGTTGTGAAAGATACTGTGCGTGTATGTCATTCAGCTCGTCGCTGCTTTCACGAATGTAGGACTCAAACTCCCACCAAGACCTCAAAAGAAGGTAAACGTGAAAGATCACCAACACACAGACAAGGCGCCAAAATTCCAGAAAGAGAAACAGAATCACCGTCAAAACGCACAAGTGAGAGAAATTCCGAAAAACCCAAAATTTGGCTGCAGGAAGGACCTGCGACCGGACGTGGCGGTGAACCAGACGCTTCACTTCTTCCTTGTCGCCTTCCTCAAAAGTGCGGATCACAAGACCTGCGAACGCACACACACACACACACACACACACACACAGAGTGAGAGAGAGGGGGGGAGAGAGGGGAGAGAGGGAACAAGCAAATGCAAAGCTGAAGACCTGTCAACCAATCTTATTCGCAGTTCGCTCTTCTTTCACCTATGCTTCCTTCCACTAGACATGGAAGAGGACTAAACAAGCGCCCACTGTTTCCATTTGTAGGAGCATCTCCCTCTCTCTCTCTCACACACACACAGAGAGGACCGGCAACCGTCACGCGACAGCATACAGATGCAACATCCGATCGGGCACTCAGGGATTCCGTGAAAAGGTCAGCTGCCTACACGGCAAGAGGAACGAAAGGAAACCACATGCCTGCTCGAGGGTTGACATGTATGGAAAGAGAGGCAGACACTACAAGTGCCGACTCCCTTTGCTTCCTTTTCCCTTCGCACACTGGAAGAAAACTCTGCGCGTCAGCCTGCTAAGCGCTCCGGCAACTCGAAGGGGGCGGGGGAAGCTAACGCTGCACACTGCTCAGACGGGCTGAGGGCCGGATGGGGAGCGTCCATGATACATAGACCAGATAATTTTGAGATTGAAAGAAAAAGGCAGCAATCACGTGCACGCACCTGAGGGGAGCCGATCGATGACATAGGTCGAGTGGGATCTCTGCGGCGGTTCCGGCCGTGAGTACCATTCGGTCTGTTTGTCTTTCCCCGGGTCTGGAGAAGTTTTGTCGTCTCGTTTCTTTTCCTTTTCGGCAGAACTCATCCTGTCTGTCTGTTCCTTAACTGCCGTGGCTCTGTCACCCTTAGCGATACTGGAGGAAATGGACAACAAGAAAAAACACAAGGCAGGGCTCTCTAGGTTCGCGTGCCCGAGTTTCGGTCAGCTCTTGTGGAATCTGTCTGATCAAGCTGGAATGTCTACCCGAGCTCAGCACCCCTCTCTGAAATGTTGGAGGCAAAGGAACTCAGGAGAAATTGTCTTTCTTGTCACACAGAAAAGAGCACTATCGTGTGTTCAGATCCCTCAAACCCCTGTACGTCTAACAGAAGCATACAGAAGCAGGGTGACTCAGGTCAGCCACTATCAGCAGCCACTATATTCATATATACGGCAGCTTCATGCATCCTTCTTCATCCGGCCGCGCGCGGCCGCGCGGCGGCGGCCGCGGCGTCGGGCCTGCGCGGCCCCGGCCACCGAGTATACGATCGAAGCTTCTGACATCGATCTTCTGAGGCAGTTCTGACGTGCATGATCGACGGATGATCGTCACAAATAGGTTTCGATCTACTGTCATCTGCTTGACAGAGTGCTCCAAAAAGAAAGGCGCTGAAGTGTTCTGTGAGAAACTTCTTGCCTTTCCCCCTTAATTCTGTCGCTTCGATCTTTGTCGATCAAGCGAGTGAGAGATCACTAGCCTATCTGGCATGCTCCCCGTCTGCCTATGGGAGGGTGCGCAGCTTCGAAGGACGTGAAGGACGATCCTGCCTCCACTCCAAGAGGGGTCAGTGAGTGAGTCAGTCAGTCAGTTAGTTAGTCAGTTAGTCAATCAGTCAGTGTGTATGTTGTGACCTGAGGACATCATAGATCGCGTGAACGTTCCTCAATCAGTCGATCAGTCTGTCAGTCGGTCAGGCAATCTGGCTGTGAGGGAAGATGTGTGGAATCGGTCCGGGCCTGCCAGGTGCACTTGTCGCTTGTGCCAGAGCTAGAGGACTTACGAGGCCGGAAGAACGTGTCAAACGAAAATGTACAGCCAGTCCCCGAAGTGAAGTGCATCTCACCTGGATGGATAGATACACGTGTACTTGCCCCGCCTCCGCTGATTTAAATGATTTGATGGCCCTCTACACACACAGACTTCAAGTCGAAGAACAAAACAAACAGAATTTTCTGTCTGAGGTGAAGGAAGAAGGGAAAGGAGTTTGGGGGGCACCAGCAAGAGCACACGAGCAAATGACGCGTCTCTCCCATGCCCCAAGCTGCCCGGTGTCCCGCATGTCCCTCGGACCGCCTCTCCTCTTCCTTTTTTGCCTTGAAGGATTCTTGCTTGATGGGTCTAAGACATCGTGTGAAGGCGAACTCAAGAGCAGTTTGTGCGGCTGGGGAGGGTGTGAAGAAAGCGACAAGATAAACGAGACGGGGGGGCAAGAAGGAGGAAGGGCGAAGGGCAGAAACGGAATATAGGATCGAACAGAAAGAGGGGACACAAATGAAAAGGAAATCTGCTGACTTTTCTGG
>JAHBMJ010000428.1:9795-12295 GCA_018398765.1 Chromera velia | reverse complement strand
ATGATTCTAGAAGACATGATTTCCTTCCGCAGTGTTCTTCTCTTCGTTCGTCGGGCAACTCTTTCACTTTTTCTGTTTTAAATGATTCTAGAAGATATGATTTCCTTCCGCAGTGTTCTTCTCTTCGTTCGTCGGACCGTCGGGGTCTCCCCTCTCCTCCCCTCCCCCTAGCTGTGCTCCCTCCTTCCGCGACCTCCTTCACCTCCATTCCGTGTCTGTCAGTCACCCTGCCTGCCTGCCTGCCTGCCTGCCTGCCGGCGCACAGCTAGATGAATGCGTATATGCCGCACTGCAAGAAAGGTAAAGAGAATGTTGAAAGCAGAGAAAAAGTATATAAATCCTGCTGTGTGTCCACCCCATTGCGTTAATTAATTCTGCAGCGCTCCAAACGAATGCTTTCTTCGCGCACTTCGAGAAGGACAAGCTGGCAACCGTGGCCGGGTCGATGGACGTCCGCGAGTTCATCGAGGGAGAGGCGGTGGTCGAGAAGAGTACACAGAATGACGTGAGTGAGTGAGTGGAGTGACGTTTTTCTTGTCTCTCTGCCCATTTTCTTTCTTTCTTTCCCCGATAGAGAATGACTAGAAGCGAAGAAGGACACTCGTTCACGTAGAATCACGTGAGTGAGTGAGTGAGTGAGTGAGTGAGTGAGTAAGTGATTCGTACAATTGATTATACCGCTTTATCGTTCTGAAAGGACAATCAACGCACGCGATTGCTTTTCTTTGTGACAGTCGGCTTCTCCCTCCGTCTTCTCTTCTTTGTCTTCAAACTGTTTGACGAAGTGAAAGAAGCGTGGAGGAATGCTGGATGGAGAGCTGTCACTGAACAGCCGACAGGTCTTCCTTCGCTGCCTGTCTGCTTGCTGGTGTACTTCCCTGCATGATTGTAGTTAGGTATCCAAAGTCGCTGACAAGAAAAGAAAGAGAAGACAAAGGAGAAAACGCATCCTGTGTCTTCCCAGAGCTCTCACAGCCGTGCTCTTTTCCTTCGTTTCTCTTTCGACACACGAACAGAGGTTTCACTACACTGACGCGATCGTGTCTGCAAATGTCGCTTCCAATCAACGCATTCCTGCCTGATTGATTCTTCCTTCCTGCCTGCCTGCCTGCAGGGCTCAGCTGTGCGTTTTGTGATCGTTGTTGATGGTGAAGTCTCCGTGAAGTCCCCCTCGGGACAGGCGACCAGCCTCCTGAGGGGGCAGAGCTTCGGGGAGGAGTACGTAAAGGTTCGTGGGTGGGTGGGTGGGTTGCATTTTTTGCATGTATGCGTGTTTGTTTTTCGTTTGCTCTGGTCTCGAAATGTTCTTTTTTTGTGTCCTGCTCTCCTTCTGAGTGCATGTAGATGCTAGAAGGGGAGCGGGAAGGAGGCCTTTATTCATTTTGGGAACTTCATCTGTGGGAGAAAAGTCTTGCCGGGTGATTGTTGGCGTTTCTCTCTTTCCAGTTTTGTGTAGTCACGGAAGATTTTTCCCCCCCTCTTTCCCTTTTCCTTTCCCTCTTTCTTGCAGGACCCGAAAAAACCTTTCCAACACGCTCTAGTCTCAAAGGGGCACTCGAAGGTGAGTACCTTGATTTGATTGAAACAATAGTGTGGTGGAATATGTTTCCTCCTCTTTTCACTTTTGCCTCACTTCCCGTTTTCTTTCTTTTTTTCTTTCTTTCTTTCTTTCTTTCTTTTTCTTTCTCTCTTTCTTTCATTCTTTCTTCCTTTCTTTCTTTCTTTCTTCCTTTCTTTCCTTCTTTCTCTCTTTCCTTCCTTCCTTCCTTCCTTCCTTCTTTCTTTCTTTCTTTCTTTCTTTCTTTCTCTCTTTCTGTCCTTCTTTCTTTCTTTCTTTCTTTCTTTCTTTCCTTCCTTCCTTTCTTTCTTTCTTTCTTTCTTTCTTTCCTTTCTTTCTTTCTTTCTTTCTTTCTTTCCTTCTTTCCTTCTTTCCGTCTAGGCCCTCTCCTCCTCTCCGCGGACCTTCTCCAATCGGTGCCCTGAGCCACTGACTCCTTGCAGACGCCTTCTGGTCGCCCCTTGTCTCTTCTCTTCTCTTCTCTTCTTTTTGCTGCCAGCCGAGTTGTTTGAGGATTCAGCGTCATCACTAGCCAAGCTCACTCGCCGACTACACACTCCCCCAGCATGACTGACTGACTGACTGACTGACTCATCTGCATGTGGGGTCGTTGAGGATGAGCTCCCAGAGAGAGTAGAAGGAACTGTTGGAGTGCTCTGTCTGTCTCCATCCAGAAAGAAATCTGGATCCCCCAAGTATACATACATATGTGTTCATGTTTGCTTTATTTTATTTTGTTTTGTTTTGCCTATCTTGCATGCTTGCAGGTTGCGTTGCTGACGACGTCTGCGGTGATTCGGATCTTCGGGGGCGCCGCGGGAGAAGACGCGGCCCTGGCGGTGGAGGGCGCCCTTGACTTTTCCTCCAGAAAGGCGGCACTCAAGAAGGTAGGTCAACTTGCATCGGGGTGGGTTATGTATATTTTTTTGTCTATGCGCACGG
>JAHBMJ010000427.1:19636-38275 GCA_018398765.1 Chromera velia | reverse complement strand
AAGCACCCCGGTAGCCTGAGTGTACCTCCACCTCTGCTGACTGTCCTTCACAGTCCCCCAGTCGGCACCCCACAGCATGCGCTGACGGTCAGCAACGTCGGAGAAATTTGCAGGGGGTCCCTCGGCCATCTTCTGAGCGTGTTTCTCCGCTCTGTCCATCAATTCTTCAAGCACGGACCGACCACTCACGTGCACTTGCCTCCGCTGCCCCCCATCCCCCCCCCTTCCCTCTACAAACACTTCATCTTCCGCAGACTCAGAAGACGGTCTCAAATCTCCACACGCTTCCCGCCGCGCGTCCACAATCGCTTCAAGAGGTTCTAGACTGATGTCGTCTTCCATGAACAACGCCCACTCATCCCCTCGAAGGTACGCGAGTCTCATAGCTAGCAAGTGAGAGACAAAGCACCCTATCTCACTATCTGTAACATGCGGACAAGCCTCACCGCCCAAAGACATATCGACCGTCACTTTGTGCAGCGCCCCCGAGGGCCCAGCCAGCCGATTGTAACCGTCGCAGAAACTGCGAAGGATTTCGTTGTCATCATTCGCTTTGGTATCGTTCCCCCCTTCTCTCACTCTGCCCGACAGTGCGCTGACATCCACTTCCCCTTTCTCTTGCAAAATATCCAACAGACCATCCTCCCTCTCTACACCCCGCATAAAGCCTTCGGTGGTATTCGATCCCGGACTTTCACCCCCCGCCCCACCCAGAGACGAACAATCCAAGACGATCTGGGACCCCCCGGATTTCCGTTGACGTGCAAACTCGGGGTCTGTGCCTGGCCAGCCAGGGACCCGCACGGGCCGCAGACCCCCAATTCTCTCCATAATCGGGAAGTTAGTCTTCTCAAACTGCTGCCGTCTTTCGACAGACTGGTCCAAGTTGATCCAGTAAACAGAGACGGGACGTGAGTCTGCCGTCTCCGAGGAAGAATCGAATGTTTGGAGAAATGGAAGGTCTGTGTGGTTTCTCACAGCTCCCCTGTGACCAATCAGACAAAACAGAAAAAAAGACAGCCGAAGACCAATGACGCTGGCTATTTTGTTTCGCATCTTCTTGTTCAGCATGGGAAGGAATCAGGCAACAACCAGATCAGGATTTCAACTGACTGTATGTGGGATTCAAAGCGTGGATGGAACCTTTGGTTGATCAGTCAGAGGTGAGCCAATAAACCAAAAATTAAGTCACACAGGGGTCATGCACTACCGGCAAAAAGAAAACCTTCGCAGTCGATCGGAAGATCCAAACCTAAAATTTCTTTGTGCAAATGTATCCATCGAAGGAATTTGCCGTCTCCATCAGGCCCATCACACCGAACTTTTTAATTCCCCTCGCAGGACCGTGAGCCGTCTCCATGCAGCCGTCTCCAAAACAGATTTAACCCCCCCCCCAAATCCAACTCCATCTCCGACCAACACCATACTCAGACACATATATACATAGCGATTGCTCAGTGGTAAGAATCTTCTCCCCAATCCCTTGTCAGAATTTGCTTCCAACGCAGTCACTCTGCGTTCAAATTGACCCGTTTCCGAGGTCGCGATGATGAGGCACTTCCTGTTTTCGTTGGCACTTCTCAGTGCAATCTGCAGGGCTGCCAGGCCCCAAGGGCCTATCGGTGCCCAGCTGCATTCCTTCAACGACCTGCGTCAGTGGGAGTCTCTGTTGGTAAAGGGATGGACGCACATGAAGATTGATCCCTTTTTTGTCCCTGGAGGACAAGAGAGTCCCTGCCATCTCTACAGACAGCGGGAGGGAAGTGCCGTCTCCTCGGCCTGCTTTCTGCTCACACACGACACCCCCTCGTTTGATCGCTTGACGTACAACACAACAGACCATCTGCTTGATTGGATTGCCACACACTCAGAGGCACTGAAGGACGTTCAGCGATACATCGCCCTCTGTTTCAAACAAGTGCCCGGAGGGGGGTGCGATGGTTCGCCTGCCGCCTCCGAGTGGCTCGAGGCGGTCGACTCATTTTTCGATCGTGCACAAAAGTTGGTGCAGGAGACAGGGGTGAAGATTGACTTTGTCTTGGACGGAGGGGGTGATCCTGTGGGGTGCAAAAAAGACAGATGGCGCCCGTGGAAGTCCGTATACATATCCGGAGGAAGCCCTAGTGCTGCGTTCACCTCCGACGATCCTTCGAAGGGTTTCGACCGATTTGCAATTCTCAACGAGCCTGTCAAGATGTTTCCTGTCAGCGCTCTTGCAGGCTTCGGGAAGTTCGCACACTCACCTCTGAGTATTCAAATTTGGGAGCCCAGAGACGAGGCGCAGATAGCCGCCCTCTCTGCCCTGTACCTTGCTACTGCGACCAACCATACGTCAGGGCTCCGCTTTGCCACCAACAGCGACCCTGTCCAACTAGAGGTCTTTGCTTCCCCCTGGAATGAAAATTTGTTGCTGGGAGAAGAGAATAATCTGTTGCTAGAAGAGGATGAGAGAGTGGAGACAAATATGTCAGAGCCAAAGCTTGCAGGAGGGAGGAGTGCGCTGCTTGCAGTGGGGTATGTTCACGAAGGGAGGCTGAGCTCGTCGCCGCCTTCAGAGTCCTGGGGGACTCAGGGGAGTGATGGTGGTCATGGGGGGGGGTCCAAGTCTGTGTCTGCTTCTGTGAGTCAGACAATTTTGCTTGAAGTTTTTTCGTCTCCTCAGGAAAACAATAGTCCTCTTCTCCGAATTCGTCGACTGGGTGACGCATGCCGTGATGTTGGGGAGAGGACGGAGGATACACAGACGGGGGGAGTCACGAATATTCCCCTGCACACTCTGCCTTCCGGGGCCGACATCCGCTTTATGACCTTATTGGACCATCGTTTGAGTCTCTCTCTATGCACCCAGACAGAGACAGGAGAAGAGCCCGGAACCGCCGCCAGACCGTGTGTCCAGTGGGAGGTCGTGGATTTCACTTTGGATCCCCAAAAGAACCCCGACAGTGACACGGCCTTTCCGTCTCTGTCTCTGTCTCCCTATCTATCCCACAAGAATCCCAATCAAAAAATCGCGCAACCCTCCTCTTTCCACACCGAAGCTACGGTCCCTGTACCATGTCCCCAAGGCGCTCACCTGTCGACATGTGTGCTTGTCCTCGATCGCACCCCTGACTGCTCTCTGCAGTTATCCCTCTACCTACTTCCCATGTCAGGCAAAGGAACGCTGCTCGCTCCGGCTGTGTGCGCAGTGCCCTCCACAGGGTCTGTGAGGGTCAAGAGCGGGAGTGCGAGTGCGAGTCTTGCACAAGTAGAAGGGCCAGACTCGTCCCCCCTCACAGGTCCGTCTGGCAACAGTAGTTCCCCTACAGTACTGGAGGGGCTGCTTGCGTTTGAGGGCGACTCTTCGGACATTTTTGCAATCTCTCTGGCTGTATGCAAAAGTCAAAGTGGGCAAAAGAGGGCAACATCTGTGCCTCCTGAAGACGCCTTTGAAGAGACGTTCAGTCTTGTTCTGAACCAGGAATGCACGGGGACAGACAGGGATCGTCTTGCAGACCCACACGGACTTTTCTTGAGAAAGATCCATGTAGGGTCTTCCGTGCATGTGGCGAGTGTGTCGAGTGGTTTGGGTGACTCTGTCTCCCTGCTCGTCTGGTCGGATGGGTTCTGTCCGAACTCCGAACCTCGGAACAAGCAGGCAAAGCCGGGAGTATGCGAACAGGAGCCCGTGTCTTCTCCTGAGGTGAGTGCAATGAAGTGAATGAAGGAGAATGAAGGAGAGGAGAGAAGTGCCGCTCGGGTTGAATGGAAGGAAAATTGCAGTATGTGAGGAAGGACGAAGAAAACTAGAGGGAAGGTGTGAGAGGACTCTTTGCTGAATATTTCCATTAGTTTAGACATCCACGCAGCCACTCGGCAGACAGGCTTGAGAAGACAAGAAAAGCCGAAATAGGCCATATGTATGTGAACGAATTCTTGTCCGCGTTGCATGTGCGACCAAGCCATCTGTCAGAAGAATTCTGACGATGACTCGCCCCGTTTGACTGCATGGGAAAGAGAACTGTTAGCTCGAGGGAAAGCGGTACAATTGGACTGAGCAAGGGCACAAGGGATGGAAAACACAAAGAAAACAAACGGCTGCAGACACTCCCTCCACGAGCCGCCAGTGTATACAAGATTCTGTCTGCACGGCATATGGGTGGGCCTTAGTTTTTCTTCTCGCAGAATGAATGAAGGAACTCTCTCTGTTCTCATCATTTGGTGCATGCAGGTACTCAACTATGCGTATGCGCAGAGTGCCGCCTGGAGGAATCTCCTGGGCAGTGGGGGAACCGTGAGTCCTTGCGACGCGTCCGTTCTTCATGGGGCGTTTTCGATGGGAACACGTCCGAGGGGGGTCCTTGGTTGGAAGTCGGGTTGCGGGTCTTCATCTTCGGCTTCCGGAGATTGGTTCGCGTTAGTGAGCAGGGAGGCGTTTGGAGGGAAGGATTTGTGGGAATGCGGAAAGCCGGTGAATAGGAGAAGGGGGGCGTGGATTGACTCCTGGAGAGTGCCGCAGAGACTCTTTTCTGGAAGCACGGGCACAGACCTCTCTCGAAGGAAGGAGAACAGGAAGGTTGTTGATTCACTGCCAGTGACAAGTTCACGCATTACAAACAGAAATGAGCAAGCATCTGAAATTGTTGTCGAATAATTGGTCGTCGTGATCGGTGGGAGTATGCACTGCTTAAGCCGTTTATCGGTGAGTCACATCGTGACCCCACGACATGGTTGACAGGCTTCTTGATCAAAATCGGCTGCCAGGCTGCCAGTGGATGTATAGACCTAGCTGCGATGGTGCCTGGGATGGAGCATGGTACTTCAAGTTGGTGAGAATTAGTGAGGAGCCTCATTGCATGACTCTACAGACGATAAATAAAAAGATGGAGCCCATACGGAAACAATTATGGGGAAAAAAGTGTATAATTACTGTTTACTATTCTAGTGTTTATTTCAAAGTTCCTTTGAATTTAGCATTGTTAAGTTTCTTCCGTTCCCAGGGGAGGTTCCCTCTCTTTTTTTCTATATGCATGCAACCCTAGATGCAACCGATCTATGAAGTAATATCAGAATTATTAATTGATGTATTTTTTATTGATTCTCTTAATGATATACTTAGTTGAATATTTATGCAGCATAGGGCTAACGCTAAGCGTAATGAGGTAACTCCTCTTCTCCTAAGTGAGCGCACTTAGTTCGGTTAGATCTCTACTACGGAAAGTCTGTCAGTTCAAGGTTCACTTCCAAACTGCTTCTAGAAGCTTTGCAAGCAAGTATTGTTTACTCAATCCAGGCTATACACAGCTGACTGAATTAATTCCATTTTATTTCTATTTTATTTATTTTTCTTCTAATACAGACTGGTATGGCGGCGCCTCCATAAGCCTGCGTGCGTGTGTTGGTCTCTGAGCTGCGGGCGTCTCGTGCGGCGGTGGTGCGCATTAGTTCGGCTCACCCCGGGATTGGCCGGTCCCATGGCTCGCCTCACTATGTTACGTGCCCCTCCCCCTTAGAGCGTGTGTCCCACGCGCTCTGTCCTTCTTCTCGGCTTTTCTACGGTTAACTGCCAACTAAAATTGACCGTACAATTCCTGTCCATTCACTTTGATCGTCGCTTGAATTCTTCGATTTTCTCTTTCGCATTTTGGAGGTGGGAGGCTAGCTCCCACGACGCTTCACTCTCAGAGAACCCCACCCATTGTACGTGGTATTAAGTTCCTCTACCTCTTCTCCGAACACCAAGGACCTTTTCGACTTCATACTCTTCGTTGGCCCAGGAGGGCAATCGGACGGCCGGACGGCCCCGTCCTTCGTAGCAGTACAGCTTGCATAGCGACGTGTGCACATGGGGGTCTTTGCGGCTTCCTGCTGGCAGGGCGACTTCGAAATTATCTCGGGACTGATCGAACTGGGTCACTTTGAAGGGACTGAACCACAGGCTGTCGAGCTTGCGGCTGTACAGGGGAATATCGGGCTTTGCAGCAGTTGCCCACCAGGAGCGATGGACAAGTATATAGTCCCCCACCTTGATATCGTCGGTTGGGCGGCGTCGTCTGTTGGTATTTCGGATCTGACTGGACTGGGCTGCTTCATGAGAGGCACGGGCAGCCTCAATAGCTTCTCTGTGTTCCTTCAAAAAGTCAGAGGCCTCGGAGGAAGGCTGGACAGAAGGAGAAAGAGAAAGAGTAGAGAGCGTGAGGGTTCTCTTCCATGTTCGAGCTGAAAGGGAGAGCGACCTGTCCCGACATAGACAGATGAGTTGTATGCAAACTCAAGGGACGGGATGAATTCCGCCCATCGGTGATGCTGGGTCTCAACGAGGCAACGGAGGGCCTCCTTGATTGTTCAATTCATGCGTTTTACTAACCCTAGTGTGTCGTGGTATGCCGTTGTGGAGAACGACAGGTGCGTGCCCGAGAGGGTGTGTAGGGTCTGCCAGAATCGAGACAGAAAACGGGGGTCTCTGTCACTGAGGATCGTGCGCTGCCAGCCCTTCTTTACTGTGATATTTTCATAATATAGCCGGCCTGCCTGTTCCACTGTTACTGTTGTATGGGTCCGGATCCGGCATACCCCTTTTGACAAAGAGTCAGTGATAACCATAAGACAGTCAAACTGTTCATCCCCGGAGGCGGGCAATTATCCAACGAGGAAGTCAATTTGACTGACTTCCCATGGGTGGTTGGGAATAGGGAGCGGTCGGAGGAGACCGGGGGGCGCTCGGCTGGAAGCTTTGCTTCTCTGGCAAGGATCACAGGCACGAATGAATCTGCGTACATCTCTCCACATCTGAGGCCAGAAGTATCTCTCTGCTATTCGACTATAGGTTTTCCCGACCCCGAAGTGCGCACTCTCGGGAGATGAGTGGCTCTCCCGAATAAGAGCCGTGCGCTGTGAGCGAAGGACACAAAGGCGGTCCCCCCGGAACAACAGACCATCTCTCAGAGAGAGACCTTTCAAACGGGGCACCAGATGAGGGGAGGGAAGTTTGTTTGGGGAATTCTTCAGGTGAACATACACTGGGGCAAACCAGGGATCGTTTGCATACTCCTCTCTGCAGCGCCTCTGTAGATCAACATCTCCCCCAACCTTCAAGGTTGTCCGGCACTGACGCTGCTGAGCACTCCCGTGCCCCCCCCTCAAAGAACGTCGGGTCTCGCCAACAACTGCCCCCTCATCCTCATACTCAGGTTCAAGCCCGGGGACCTCATCGTCGTCAGGACTGTCGGCCTGACTTACCATCGGCGGGGTACGTTGCCTCACCCTGACAGATGGCAAAGGGACAGAAGGAGAGGACTGGACCAAAGGGGGAGGATTGCGGGAAAGTGCGTCGGCAACGATGTTCGCCCTCCCCGGAATATATTTGATTGGAACCGCCACTTCCTTCAAAAACTCAATCCATCGTCTCATACACAGACTGCAATGCTCAAACGACTTCTCCAAGTTCTCCAAACTCTTGTGGTCCGTCCAAAACTCCGACCCGGGCGTCAGGAAATGACGCCAAACCTTCGTAAAATGGACAATCGCCGACAGCTCTAACTCTCTCACTGGGTAGCGTGCCTCGGTGGGGGTCAGGCGGCGGAAGCCGAAGGCAAGCGGACGGTATGCCCCTGTCTTCTGACAGCGCTGAATTATGGCAACTGCCCCGATGGCTTGATGCGACTGTGAGACGTCGTGTGCAATGTAGACAGGCTGACTGGGGTTAGGCAGTGCAAGGGTGGCAAGCTCAAGGACAGCTTTCTTTAGAGTAATGAATGCCTGATCATGCACAGGCTCCTATACAAAGGGGACTGAGGTGCGGAGAAGAGAGAGAAGAGGAGAAGCGACCTGGCTGTACCCCTTAACAAACTTCCGAAACCAATTATTCCCTAACCCCCAAAACTGACACAGTGACTACAGGGCCACACTGTGTGCGACCTATGGTAATGCCTACTCGGTTCCTAGTATCAAAAGTGATAAACAGATTCTGTCTAAAAGAAAATTGATCAAATAGAATATAAAATAATGTCTAAAAAGTCTATTGTAATATGTTTTAGCTTGGTTCTTGACCGGTTCCTACTAGTTCTCATGCAAAAAGTGGGTATCCGACGTTTTGGTTCCTAAGTTCCTAAAATACGGTTCCTGATCACTCTGAACTGAGGCTGCTACAGGAACTACAAGGACCTCAATTAAGTATATGAACACTAAAATTGCTAGGAAGTCAAACAGGAACCTTGGGATCTATGGAAGAACCTTGAAAAATAAGTAAGAACCGTATAAGAACCAAAGAACTAGTATGTAGGAAGTTACTAGGAACTGCCTAGGGAACTACAAAGAATTCAGTCCCTCAATTCGCCCGAGACGCTTCTGGTGTTTAAGTGATACTAGTGCTGTTTGCTTCTTTAGACGGGGCCAGAGGGAAGCCATCTTCTGGGGGGGGGCCAAAGAGGGTCGATAGAAGCGTGTTTATAAATAGGAGCGAGCTAGCATGAGCTAGCACAACTTATGTCTGTATTTAATCAGTTGTAAACTCATCTACAGCCTCTTTCAAATACATTTCTTTACAGAGAAATGTCAGTTCTTATTGATTCTTGACGGTTCCTTCCGGTTCCTTCATGGTTCCTAAAAGGCGGTTCCTAGGCTTTTTGGTCAACGTGAGAACCAAAAGCTCGGACATGAATTTATCGTCGGGAACCAACATCAATCTCTCATCTAGGTATAAGGAACTCCTAGGAACTTGAATTAACATGTTGTTTTTAGAGGCTAGATTGACAGTAGACTTAGTAGTCTGTACCTATATCTAACCTAGGGTTAGTAGGAACTACTAGGAGTGCAGGACCATAGCGCAGTGAAGTGCAGTCGGTCGGCTTGGGGAAGTCCTGGAGTCCTTGCACCTTCTCAGGCGCAGGCCTGAATCCACCCTCACTGATGACCAGCCCCAGGAACTTGGCTTTGGTCCGGAACCAATCACACTTCGACAGTTTGACATAGAGAGACTCGTTGGCGAGGAGCTGGAGGACGGCCTCCACGTCTCTCTCGTGTTCCTCAGGAGTGCGGCAGATCATCAATAAATACAATTACACACCTGTCTAACAAAGGGCGCAATGTCTTATTGATCATACGCATGCTGATACCAGGTGCATTACAGTAGCCAAACGGCATGACCAGCCACTCAAACATGCCGTACCTTATTACGAAAGCGGTCTTCTCCTCGTCGCCCTCGGCCACCCGGATCTGATGGAAGTACTGTCTCAAGTCGAGAGACGAGAAGTACTTGGCTCCATGCAGGCGGGAAATCAAGTCATCCAGATGTGGCAGGGAATATCTGTCCCTCACACAAATCTTGTTCAGCTGCGTGTAATCAATACACATACGCTGAGTACCGTCAGCTTTCGTAACAAAAAGGACAGGGGCAGTAAACAGGGAGTTGGAAGGGTGGATCTGACCCTTGGCCAAGTACAACTCCAACTGTTTTCGGAGCTCATCGAGCTGCCTGTAGGTAAGCCTATACGGAGCTCAAGCAGGGGGGCGGTGACCTAGCTCAAGTAACTGTTTGATATAACACTCGACTTCCCTCTTGGGCAGGAGGGCGGGAATCTCATTAAGGAAGATGCTGAAGTGCTTCTCCAGAACCTTTTTCATCCCCGGCCTCATTCTCTCCTCCTGCACTTCCCTGCGAAAATCTGTGTAATCATCTGAATTGACCGGGTGATCGGGCGGGAAAGACGAGAGAGGCGGGGGGCCCGGCCTCTGCGTCTTGGCTCCTTGGATTCGGTTGACCTCCAGGGAGGAGGAAACGGAGGGAAGAGGTCGGACCTCAAGACGGTAGCACTAGAAGGTGGTAGATTCCTTCTTGGAAAGCCTACGGATCTCTCTGCGGGTCAGGGGCTCAGGCTCAGCCTCCGGAATGTGGTAGACTTCTGAGTTATACAGTGTGAACTACGAACGGTGTTACCGGAGGGAGAACGATCTGTAGCGATGAAGAGAGATTTCGCTTCGAAATCGGGAAGGGGTTTGAAGGTCTCACAGAAGGGCATCCCCAGGACCACATCATAATCCTCGTCCAGATCGAGTACAGTCATGGTCAGGGGGGCTGCGAAGTCCTGAATTCTTAGATCGATGTCAGGCGCCTCCCATTAGACAGTAGTTGAAAGAGCCTGCGCACCATCAAGACGGATGCCCCCTTTGCACGTTGAGGGCTCCAAAGCATACAAACGGAACTCCCCAGTCTCAATGACTCTCTTGCTCACATAAATAGAGTCTGCCCCTAGATCCCAAAGGGCACGGATCGGGATGCTATTTGCTATGCCGTGGAAGGTGATCAATTTCCCCCTCCTGCCTGTCCTGCCCCCGGTCGTGAAGTACATCCCTCTCGGGGGTGCATTCTGCTGCTGGCGCTGTGACCACTGGGGAGGGTTCCCCTGGAACTACAGTAGTGGGCACAGTCCAGGAGGAAGCGTAAGCCCCTGCGGGATGACTGGATTCCCCCACTGCCCCTGCACCGAACCACCGTAGTGCTGCTGCACCCCACTCTGTAGGTTGTGCATGCGTCTTTAACCTCCGTAGAAATTTTTCTAACCCCCATGACCCCTAGGACCCTGTTGCTGCTGTTGCGGCTTGCGGTTCCTGCACTGGCATGCAGAGTGTTCCACCGTATGACAATTGAAGCACCTATTCTCCTAAATGTGCCTCTTGATCTCTTCTTAGGAAAGGGAATAAATTCAGGAGATTCGGTTGAGATCCATCGGGACGGGCCCATCGTTCGATTGGGACTGAGGTCGTAAAGGCGGGTGTGAATCACTGCGCCCGTCTCTATCCTAGCCCCCGTAGTCTTTCTTTCTCCCCCCACTTAACAGCTGCTTGGCTTCCTCTGCATCCTTCATCGCAGCATCGAGACTGTCAGGCTTCCTTCTCCTCACTTCTTTCCTCACCTCATCCGGAAGACCCCGAATGTAGTCGTACATCAAATCGATCTCACTCACATCAACGATTCCTTCTACAATATCGTTGAATCGGACAGAGTACTTGTGAACCCCCTCATTGCCCTGACAACGGACGTTCTGGACTTCTCCTCTCAAGTCTGTCTGTTTGTTGGGATCAGGGAAACGCTCGGACAGACGGGTGAAGAGATCTTCTACGTTGACAAAAGGAGAGGCGGACCTCTGTGTCTTATCATACCATTGCTTGAGGAATCGGGAAAAGTATTGACGCACCGACCCCAACTGCTTCGACACCTGAATATCTGGGAGCTGTATGTATTCCCTGATATCCGCGACCCAACCTTCAAGCAACTTCTGGTTCCCATGAAACACCGGTGGCTCTTTCGCCTTAAAGTTCGACCGCTGGGGAGGTGAAAAAGTCGGCTGTTGATTCATCCGCTGCTGTTGCTGCTGTTCTGGTGTCTGCTGCTGCTGTTGATAGATTGGGCCCCCGTCGGTGGCTGTTTGTTGCTGCTGTGCTCCCAGAGCGTCCATCTGTTGTTACTGAAGTTGTTGCGTCTGCTGCACCTGAATTATCTGCTGCTGCATGAATTGCTGCCCCTCCAGCAATTGCTGCAGAACCTGCTCCATCGAGAGAGAGTCTTGGGAGAAGAAAAGAATTTATTTGCCAAGAAAGAAGATGACTGTTACAGTATTAGACTGAGCAACAGAGGCCCTGGCGAGATCAACCAGGCTTTGCTGCTATCACGTAAGAAGGTAACTCCTCTTCTCCTAAGTAAGCACACTTAGTTCGGTTAGATCTCTACTACGGAAAGTCTGTCAGTTCAAGGTTCACTTCCAAACTGCTTCTAGAAGCTTTGCAAGCAAGTGTTGTTTACTCAATCCAGGCTATATGCAGCTGATTGAATTGATTCCATTTTATTTCTATTTTATTTATTTCTCTTCTAATACAGACTGGCATGGCGGCGCCTCCATGAGCCTGCGTGCATGTGTTGGTCTCTGAGCTGCGGGCGTCCCGTGCGGCGGCGGTGCGCATTAGTTCGGCTCACCCCGGGATTGGCCGGTCCCGTGGCTTGCCTCACTATGTTACGCTAAGCCTATAAGCTTATGATTACTCATGATACAGCCTATGACCTAGCCTATAACACGGAGAATTTTCTACCTATAATCTAGCAGCAACTGAAATATAATTTTGTAAGACAGCCTAGACGGTAGCTGCCTGGTGGCACTTAGCACTAGCTATGGTAAGAATTAAACTAGGAATTAAAGTTGAAGAAACACAGTGCAGTGGCCCATTGAGCAGCGCTATCGACGTAGAACTGTGAAGGACTGTTAGTGAACGTGTCTATAGGAACGCACTAGAGAACGCAAGTAAGAAAATCCCATACCTTCATTTACAGGAAACAAACAATAGTCAAAACCGAACATGCCTTGCCCCTGTCAAAGAGCGGCACTGGTATGTCACTGATAATGTCAACACATCAGGATGGAGTTTTCCGGGGCTGTTTTCGCTTTCTCCCCTTCAGCTTCTTGGACTTGCCGCGCTGCAAACACGCAAACAGACAAAGTGGCAAGGGAACGACATTAACAGATGCATACACAGGGCTGAGCGAAGTAGGGAATAGGCAGAATGCACGGGAGGGAAAAGTTGACACTTATGAGAACTCCGTTGTTGCATTCATCAACAGAGAAGTGTGCGGACGCTGGGACAGAAGCAGCCAGTTGAAGAAAACTTCAGAGCAAAAGAAAAAAAAAAGAAAATAGAAAAGCTGTATACGCAGCAACAGAAGCAGGAATTTGAGCATCAGAAGGAAGCTCTCAAGACAAGGAAGTTGTACACCTGCACCCCCCCCACCCACCGATGACGACGCAAGCTTCGCAGCCCGGTCCTTGAGCTGCAACTCAGACATGAGAAGGAATGAATGAATGAACGAGCGTCGCATTGTTTGAAAGAGGCACACCAACGCAAGCTGAAGCTGAAAGGAAACGTTCAAGGTGATTCTAACAGATGCACTCAAGGAGTCAACCTGCCAAGGTTTGTTGCGCTGCTGTTTTTATCGCAGTCTGCCGCATCAGTCCTTTCATTCCTTCGCCTAACAACACCGATTCAGCCGAAAGCAACCCCATCTAGATCCAAAACCTACACTCTACGCGCAGTGGCTTTGTTTTGTCACTCACTCACGGACTGACTGACCACTGAATTTGAATCTTTTTCAAAATCGGCCTGCATCGCATTCACACTCAGCCGGAGGATGTTCAGGAATGAAGATAAGAACACAGTATGATCAGGGGTTCCGAAATAATTGGGCAAGAACAGGAGAGGCGAGAATACCCATCTTTCTTCTTCCGCTCAAGAGCAGGGCGGGTCTAGCGGAGATCAGACGAAGAAAAAATACCAGAAAGTAGAATGCATTATTCTTTCCGTTGCTCATGTGACGTGACTGAAGCCTGTGGCAAGATTGTAGAAGAAAGAGAGGAATGACAGACGCCAAGTGAGCGAATTGATGTACCATCGCGGCACTCTTTTGTATGCCACACACATGCGCACACATCGCGCGAAACGATGATTATTTAATCTTCTTACTATGAATTGATGCACAACCATCGCGGCACTCTTTTGTATGCCTTTTTTTTTTTTATGTACCATCGCGGCACTCTTTTGTATGCCAACCGAATTGTACCGAAGCGTACAAGGCGTGGTGCTGGGCACATAAAAGAAAAGAGAAAGGCAGAAAACTAGTCAACACCGAAACCTTATCCCTTCTCTACCTTCCTTCCTTTCTTCAACCGACCCACCTCATTAAGTAGCTTTGCCAGCGTTTGAATCACCGTCTGCTCACCCGCGAGGCGCCCCTTCAGGGGCCGTCCGTCGGGAGTAAATCGCCGGAATCTGTACCCACACGGTTACATACGCATAAAGAGATGAAGAGAGCGATACCCAGATGCATACACCAGAACACATGGAAAGCCGCAGAGATAAAAGCGCGAAGAAAGAAAGCATTCATCTATGCAAACAAGTCTCTCCTTTTCTTCTACCTCACTGTGTACACACACAGATCCAACCAGTATTCTTTTCTTACGTTTCTTGTCTCCACCCAGCGTCTAACCAAAAAAAAAAAATCTTACTTTTCTTGTCTCCACGCAGCGTCTACCGGAGAAAAAAAAAGAAAAGAAAAGCTTCTCCAGCGTGTCATTTTTGGGAAGCGACAGTGTCCGCATGAGTCTCGTTGACGTCTCTCAAAACAAGAACCAAAGCACTCCTTCTACACACACACACACACACACACACACACAGAGAGAGAGAGAGAGAGAGAGAGAGAAAGAGAGAGAGAGAGAGAGGAGAGGCAGCACAAGAGAGAAAGAGAGAGACTGACGTTAGGGTTGCCTCCGTAGCCCCGGCGTCTTCTCCTTCAGTCTCTTTTCCCTTCTCCCCCTTCTTTTTGTCGAGGTACACAGCCAAAGACCCCACAGGCCGCTCTTCCCCCTCTTGCGTGAATGGGGTGATCGTCCAGAAAATCTGAATGCCCCAACTACCAGTGTTGGCATCCTGAGGCGTGCATAGACAGGAGGAAAAGACTCTTCTTTCAAGTTTTATTGTCGTGTTCCTCCATTCTTTGTTCTTTTGGCCCGTCTATAAAAGTTGAAAGATGCGGATTCACTTGGAGAGAGAACAAATTTGTGGACAGCAAGGAAGCGCAGGCACATGAACAGAAAAATGAACCGAATAGAGAGGAGACAGCCGTTTGGTTCTGCAAGAAGTGACGAGCCCCTTAGTACACCGCAAATACAAAACAAAAAAAGAAAAGAAAAGACAAAGGCTTCGGGCATACTGTAGATGACGCTCCTAAAGGATCCGAAGTGCACAGCAAGGCACGGAAAAGTTAGGAGAGTGACCTCAAAAAGCGAAAAACGAGATGGTGACGACATCAACGCCGTCTTGACATTTCCGCCCACTGCGGCTGCTCCGAATTTCTTCAAAAACGCTGCAGAGAAACAGGAGAAAGTGAAGGACAAAAGGAAGGGAGGAGAACAGAGAAATTAAAGAAGAAAGAAAAGAAATTCGGTTATCTATGCGGAAGGAACATTCAAATTGGACTTCAATCCAGTTTGCCGTAACACACCGCAAAACGAACGAAGACCCCATTCCCGACCCGCGACACGTGGATTCTCTTCACGGCAGAACACAAGGTTTGATCGCCTTCTCTCGCCCCCCTTACCCATCTGCCCCCTGCTTGCAGTCAGCGAAAAGAAACAAGACCTTCAAAATAAGATTTTCTGCCTTCTCATCCCTCCACCGAACTCACTGACCCACAGCGACTCAGGCAAAGGCCGTAGGCAGGCAGGCAGGCCGGCAGGCAGACGGACGAACAGACCAAAAAACGAGCTCTTCGACGGCGCCTCTGAGAATTCCCATTCGGTCTCCCCACTCTCCTGCAGTTCGTTCGTTCGTTTGTTCGTTCGTTCGTTCGTTGAATGGACACACACAAATCAAAAAAGTCCACGCACTTGAAGCAAACAAGGAAATTCGCACCTCCACCTCGCAGCATCTAAAGCAGGAAGCGCGCCCGTGTCCAGCTTTGAAAAACGAAAGCATTTCCACAGAACCAAGTGCAAGTTCTCTCTCATCGGGAAAAAATGTCGATCGCTTTTCCAAAAAGACTCTAGTCCTATTCTATCTTTCCAGTCTCTATCGGGGACTGACAGAAGGTTGCTGAGCAAGAAAAGAGACAGAAAAAAGCAAATGAACGGACGGACTGGCCGACTGACTGACTCACTCACATCGTTTTTTGCTTTCTCCGCAACACTTGCCACGATCTCCTTCCAAGCCGCATCCGAGACCCTGGCGCCCTTGCCCTTCACAGACGCGACCGTCACATCTGTGCCCGAGTCAAATGGAACCTGAGAGAGCGAGAGCAGTCAGATAGCCATACAGATACAAACGCACATGAGCACACAGACACCGAAATGCTGCATACGCACACACCCGATGTGCCTACCAGCACACAAAGGAGAATCCAACGAGTCTCGCCAAGTGAGACGAAAGAAACCTCGACTGCTGACTGACGTCTGTGTGAAGAGACTCCAATAGCGCTCTTGCAAAGTGATCTCTCCGAGTGGCGAAGTCACCCCTGGCAGTTCCTCTGTAAGTCATACGGGCTCCCTGCACTCAGCGAGCAGCAAACAGAGTCGTCACACAAACTATCCGTTGTCACTCATCTGAGAGAAAGTACCAAACAAGCAAGCACGCTCCCCTGGCCTTTGAGCAGAGTCACATGCTAGACAGACAGCATCAGGAGAATCCGACCACACTTACCAGCACTCACTCATCGTTCTCTTTCTTCAGTGCTCTCCACTCATTCTCTCTCTCTCTCTCTCTCTCTCTTTCTTTCTTTCTTTCTCTCACCGACACGAAGACGTGCGAGGGCCCAGAGATGAAGCAAGGCCAAAGACTCTCTTCTCAGTTGGCATTTTCTCTTTTCAGGGCCTCCACAGACCCCCCCGACCGTTTCGATCGATCGGTCAGGAAAGCCTCCCTCAGTGCGTTCTGCCTGGAGGAGCAGGGGTCCGGCCCCTGTCTATCTCCCTCTGTCTCATAAATGAATACGCAAACGTGGTTTCACTTAATGAATTCATTTACACCCTCATTTTCATTAATTCAGACCAAACTTCCTTCACCGACCTGGAGACCGTATTGCTCATCAAGGACCGGCTGTCTGAGAGGAGGGGAGACGAACGCCGGGAATTTTCGGCCGAGGGTGTCTCCGATCATCCTGCCGTGTCGAAAGATGAGGGTCTTGAATGACGATCCGCCTGAGCTCTTAATCCGCAGCAGCTCGAGAGCAGTGTCCAGGGGAGTCACTGAGGAGTCAAATCTGCATGAACAAGCAAGGAAGCAAGCAAGGAAGGAAGGATGGAAAGTGCCATCCAAACAATGCGATAAAGGAGAAAAACCACAAGCCTGACAGGAAGCTTGCAGTCAATAAAAGGGAGACAGGAGGAGAGGGAGAGCAGAGGAGAGGAGGGGACTGAGAGGAAAGTGGCAACACGGAGCGAGTCATGTCCGGTGTCACACACACACACAGCCCTACACCTACACACACACACACACACACACACTCACACACACACTCACACACACACACACACACACACACAGAGGCAGGCAGGCAGGCAGGCAGGCAGGCAGGCAGGCAAGAGCGCGACTTTCCATTTTTCTGCAAAAAAGTATGAAGGTTCCCGGGTTGCATTGACTTGATTCGACCAGAGAAACGCATGCTGCCTACATATGCGCGTAACGTCTCGCACAGCCAAATGTTTCATTCACTCACGCAGCCTGTGCACACACCTGTAGAATTCAGGTTGCAGGAGGGAAAGCACAACAAGGGGGGGCTCCTTCGATTTCGAATTCCCCCTCACGATCGGGTTCAAAATTTCTTCCATCAGTTCCTTCCAGTCAATGCCCGCGTTCCTGGCACGCTGCATTCATGCATGCATCAAGGCATTTGTTTGTGTGGAAAGAGGGAAAGAGACAGAGAGATGGGTGAGACCAACAAATTGTTTGGGCAGGAGAATAAGGAGGCCGACTTAGTCAACGACACAAGACAAGGAAGGCACCCGAGGGAGAAAGAAAAGAAAAATCAAGGGGGAGAGCCGAAACTGAATTTGATGCCAGGCAGCAAATTCCTCCACAGCCGACCGACCGACCTCTGTTCCCTTCTTCAGGTAATCACTTCCATCAAAAAATGGGATGGTGCTCTCGCCCGCTCTGGGGTCTGCTTCTGATTGGAAGTTGAGGAGGTTCTCCAAGGTCATGGTCTTGCGCCTCAAGTCTACCTGCGTGATGGGGAGCCCGTCATCGTCGAAGGCTGCCTCTGGTTCGGTCCCGTCCTCTGGTGCAAAGACAATGATGTCCGCCTCCTCGACAGCACCCTTGATGATCTGTCCCATCGACTTGGCAGCTCGGAAGTCATAGAACTTCACGTCTGCACGAGGCTGAGAGCGAAGTGCTTTGGGAAGTTCAGGAGTGCGGATGTCGATATTCAGGTGGAAGAAGGCCTTGACGTTGTACTCATACGCCGTCTCCTCACTGTCCTTTACCCATCGATCCTTCGAAAAAAGCCACGTAACTTCATCGGCAACTGCATTGAAGTGGCCCAGAATGAGGACGTTCTTCTTCTCTGTCCGCTTCGGAATCACTTCACGAGACGCGGTTGCCGTCTCGTCCGCCGTCCCAACTGCACCTGCTGACAACTGGACACGCTCGTGTCTCCTGATGACAGGAGACGGCCTATACCTTTCACGCACACTTGAGGGAGTCAAGAGGAACCCCACAGAAGTGCTTGCCAGGACTCCACAGAGGAGGAGACAGCGACTCAAACACATCCTGCCTCAGAACACTACTGAGGACCGTCCTTCTCTTCGCCTCACTCTTCACGGCCGTTTGCCACCGTGCAAATGCTTCTACCTGTCCTTTCGATACACAAGGGGATGCGCTCAGGTTTCGTTTGCAGGGTGTCAGGGCTGTTCTGACTCTTGTCTAGATAAGGTTTGTATAGGCTGGAGAATGCCGGAGACAGAAGTTTGTCTTTAAAATGCCGGGGTCCTTGAGAGATCGTGTTGTGCATGGAGGACATGCAATTCAGCCGGGGTCCGCGACTCCGCGGCACCCGGCCAGCTAGGCTCAAGATGCATGCATGGCCCCGGAAAGCTTTCGATCCGCGGGGCGGACCGCGGCGGGCGG
>JAHBMJ010000427.1:2500-19523 GCA_018398765.1 Chromera velia | reverse complement strand
CCCCCGCCATGCTGGCCCATGCATGCACCCCCCGCGCCCGTCCGCGGGTACGTCACCCAGCCTCCGGGCCAGCTAGCCTGGATATTCATTCTCCCCTTGCAAGAATCCTCTGACTTTGTGGCGCCATTGTGGCGCCACATGGCGCCACTCAAGTGACACATGACATGTGTGGACTGATAGCAGCTGTGCTCACACACTGCAGAAGAAGATACCGATTTGTTGGATCCGTGTTTGCCTTGTTGCTTCTGGAGTCAAATCTGTTGTACCCCTCTCGTCTCCTTTTCCAAGCAACAACCAAAGTCTTGTGGGTTGTCAGTCTTTTCTCAGGAGTGCTTTTGTCCTCTGAACATCCACAAAGTAAGCTGATAGAGGCCAAACGATCGGGGAACCATGTCTTCGATCGGTCGGATGCTTGGGGTGTCCAAGCGAAAAAACAAGGTGAAGAAGGACAAGGAAGACGAACCGAAGACTGTCGAAGAATGGAGAAGTCAGTGGCACTGACCTTCCAGTCAACACACTAGCTAAGAGAGTCGGAATATTCTCATGAACTCCGTACAGGAAGGGAGAAGAGATCTGTAGAGACCCCACGGCCTGAGGAGAGAAGGAGCGTCTGTTGCCCTGAGTAGATCCATCCATCCACCCGACCATTCCATCCACACAAATAGATAATCAATCAACACGTGCAAGCGAAACGGACACTGGATGCATTTCCACGCACAGCTTTCTCCTGCTCATTGATACACAGAAGAATGGCTGGCTGGCTGTCTATCTGCCTGCCTGCCTGCAGAAAAAGTCCACCAGCTGGAGGCAGAAAACGAGGCCCTCGACGAGGAGTTGCAGGGTCTCCAGGGCACAGCGGAAGGGAACAAGGCAGCGCTGCAGGAGCAGATCACGAGGAACAATGAGCTCCAGAAAGAGGTGGAGAGCTTGAGACCGAAAGCACGGAAGTTGGCGGAAATGTCAGTCGGAAAGAAAGAAGGAGGGAAGAAAGGCAGTCCGGCAGAGGGAGGTAGAAAAGAGAAAAGGCACACCTTCACCTTGCGTGTCAGAGTCATGACAGTCCACCGACCGCTTGGGGATGTGCCATCACGCAGACAGACAAGAGATGTGTTCCATTCTTTCTCTACGGCATCTTCTGAGTGCTTTTCGCTCGCGATCACTTGAGGATTTGCACCGTCTTCCGTGTCTAATTTTCCGGGAGGGGGTTCAATGTGTGAAAGGTTGCAAGCGGATTTGTCAGGGGGGATATGGAGAGTCTGCTCTGTGTGTGTGTGTGTGTGTGTGTGTGTGTGTGTGTGTGTGTATCTCTTTGCATGTGGCGTGTATTGCATGTGTGTGTACCAGTGTCAGTGTGTGTGTGTGTGTAAGGGAGAAGAAGAAACATACAGTTTGTCCGTGAGTGTGTGTGTCTGCCTCTGCAGAGACTCAGAGCTTGAGATGTTGAGGATCGAAAAGGAACAGCTGAAGGGCACCATCGAGGCGGACAGAAAGAAATTGGCAGACGAGTGAGTGAGTGAGGAGGCGACTCCGCTGGGGGGGCGTTATTGCTTTCACTCGGTAGTTTGGGGGTGCGCATAGGAGGGAGATATTGTGGAGGACTGGGAGGGTGGGGGTTGGGGAAATCGGTAATGACGGTCGAAGTGTGTGTGGGTGAGAGAGAGAAAGAAAGACTTAGGCGTAGCTGTTGAGCCGCTCCCTGATTCCTCTCGACATGCGACCCGTCCAGTCTCTTCCTTGCGTTCTTGTCGTGATTGTTGCATGCCTTTACCATTGCCTGACGTCTTGCTCCTCTTCCTTTCTTTCTTCCATATATTCTTCCTGCAGAGAGAGACAGCGGCAGCAGCATCTGGAACAGATTCAATCTCTGCAGACCCGACTGATCGCTGCAGAGAAGGGGGCTGCAGCAGGAGGGGGGGCAGCGGCAGGGGCAGTTGTGGGTGGAGGGGGATCGTCGGAGCGCGTGCGTCAGTTGGAGGCCGAGAATGAGGAATTGCAGGAAAATTTGAAGAAACTTGAACAGGAAGTGTATGACTTGACGGACATGCTCTTGGATAAGGAGGAAGGGGGGGGGGAGGAAGGCTCGTCCCCTCGTGAGAGAATCAGCGCGGCAAAGCAAAAAGCAGCACAGCAGATGACCGCGAGGTCACAACAATCCGATCCCGGCATCGTCATCGCTTTGCAGGTTTGTCTGTCTTTTGTTTTGAGTTTGTCACATGGTCCAGCTGAGTCTTCGTTCTTTTTGTGTTTTTTTTTTGCATTTGGCCTGGGTGCTCGCGTAAAATACGGACAAGGCATACTTGAGGAGCACGGTGAGCTCCCCATGATTCTCATTTTTTTGTTGACCTTCAAGGGAGAGGGTAGGCATAGAGATTTCGAGCTAAGAAAGGAGGCGTGTCTGGAAATTCCGAGCTAAAGTGATGTACTGCATGCGCTGTCTGTCTTTACGCTTCCACGTACGTGTACATGTTTTGGTATGGTTCCAGGAGGGTGTGGCTCGTCGGGATGCCGAGCTAAGCGACCTGAGGGCCCGTTTGCATCGGGAAGAAAAAGAGCGGACGGCGCTGGAAGAAGAGAAGGCGGGACTCGAGGTAAAATTGGCCGCTTTGGCTGCGTCGGCAGGCAGTGGGGTTGGAGGGGGACTTGCTGAGGAGTTGCGGTTGAAGGCGGAGACAGATGGTCTGCGTAGAGTGGTGGGAGAGTTGAAGAGAGAAGCGGAGACGGCCAGACAGGAAAGGCAAAAAGCGGAGACGGAAAACGTGAAACTCAAACACGAGGTCAGACTGTCTGCCTACTTGCCTTCCTGCCTGTCTTTTCTTTCTTTCTTTCTTTCTTTCTTTTCTTTCTGTCGGGAAGAGAAGGAAAGATGACCAATCACCCTTCGTCGTGAGTTTCTTTGTCACGTCAAGTCTCATCCGTTCTCTCGGGTTGGCTTCTTCTTCATGCATTTCGTGCGGAGAGAAGAGATTCTCTCGTTTCTGTTTCCATGAGTTCTTCGTCGTTCTCACTCCCTCGTCTGTCTGCATCTCACCTCTTCTCTCTCCAGTTCTCTGCCTGCTCTGCGTCCTGGATAAATGTCATTTCACATGTTGAGGGAGTCTGTCTGTCTGTCTCTCTACATGTAGAAAAGAAGGGAGAAGAGGAAACATATAGTCTGTCTCTCTACTGTATCGGATGGCCCCTCCTCTGCCGCCCTTAATGAAAGTGAATTGCTTGTTCGATCGCTGCTTGGAGAAAACAATCATCAGGTTGCCAAGTTGAAGGAGGGGGCAGAAACGAGAGACGCGGGAGGTCCAGGGCTCTCCAGGGGAGGCGCAGGGGGAGGAGGGGCGTTTGCGGGTCTCGCACAGAGTCACCAGCCTTCAGAGGTGAGATTTCATCATCTTCTTCTTCTTCTTCTTCTGCTTCTGCTTTCTTTTTCTTCTTCTTCTTCTTCTGCTGCTGCTGCTGCTGTTCTCTGCTTTGCGTTGCTGTGGACGGACCCCCTGCGTGTTTGCGTTGTTCTTTTCTTTTCGTTGACGGTCTGTGGGATTTTTTTTTTTTCATTTCCCTCCTTTTATTTAAGGTTTCATTGCCAATCGTGTAGCTCCGTCTTTTTCTTTTTGCCCACAGGGTGCCATCTGTCGATGTGTTGGAATTGCGGGCAGACACGGCGGTAGTTTTAGTTTCCGTTGCTTTTGCTTCGAATGCTGTCACTCTCCTTTTGCATGCGATCAGTCAACCTCATAAATAACATTCTTCTCAGGGAGGAGCTTCGTCTCTCCGAGAGCTGGCAGCAAGGAACAGAGGAGCCGGGCCTGGGGTGAAGGGCAATGAGGGCCTGCTGGAAGTGAATGAGAGACTAGAGAGGTCCGTGTGCATGGGGGGTGGGGGGGAGGTTGGGGCTGTGTGGATCCGCATGAGATTCTGGCGTGCGTCTTTGTTTCTGTCCAGTTTAACGAATTTACCCGGATCGATAGATGCGTACAAGTCAGCATGTTCAAACGTCCACGTGCAGGAAGGTCGCTGAAAGAGAAGCGAAGGTCCAGGAACTCGAGTGGCTCGTCTCCCGACAACAGCAGCAATTGGCAGCCTCTATCGTGACACAGGCAGAACTCGAAAGTCAGTCAATCAGTTAGTCAATTAGTTAGTTAGTTAGTGAGTATGATCGGATTCGGATGCCTCAGGCTTTCTCGTCGAATTTCTGCACGCACATGTCACTCACTTCTGCAAGTCTGTCCTGCGTTTCGCTTCATCTTGTTGTTCGTTTGTTACTTTCTCATCTCTTCGTTCGTCCCTTTCTCCCTTTGAACCCCCCTCCGGTCTTTCACTTCGCACACCTCTCTGTCGTTCCCCTTCCTCCTGCCTAGACACTCTGACTGACAGGATTGAAATGCCTTCACTTCTTTTCTCTTCTCTTCTCTTCTCTTCTCTTCTCAATACGGAACAAGTAGGAAAAGAAAAAAGCTGATTGTCTTTCTCTTCACTCCGCAAGAGAATCAACACGCCATTGTCCAACCAACGAACGAAACGAGAAAGCAGACGTCCATGCCCAAATATCACCGTATAAACAACCCATCCCTGTCTGACAGGCGGCCACGCGACCGGTCTTCTGGATGCTGAGGTGAAGCGGCAGCGTGTGGAGGTGGAGGCAAAGGATCGAGCCCTCCGTTTGTTGGCGGTGGAGGCGGAGAAAGAGCGGAGGGAGAGGGAGAGGGTTGAGAGAGAGAAAGCGGTCCTCCAAAGAAAACTGAAGGACTACGTCGGGGTCACAGAAAATCCAGCGTTGGGGGGCACAGAACAGCTGCTGGACAGGGCAGGAGTCCAGAGACTCATCGAGTGAGTTAGTGAGTGGGTCGATTGATCTGTGAGGCCATGCAGGAAAACGACTTTTTTTCTTTCTTTCTTTCTTTCTTTATGGATTTCTTTTGTCTAACTCCTCGTATTTTCTTCTTCTGGCTTGTTTTATTGCTTGCCTTCTATCGCTTGTTTTTTCCTCACTCGACTTCGCTCTGAGTGCCAGCCTCTCTTGATGGCACAGGATTCTCTTTCTGTTCATATGCTTCTATTGCTGTCTGTGTCTTGAGCGTGTGGGGGAATGAGTGCAGGCGCACGAAGGAAGTGGAGTCGGTGCTTGACAGGAGCGTTCGAGAGAAGCGGGAGGCAGAGGTCGGCAGCTGGAAGGAGGGTTTACTGTGGGTGGTTGTTTGTATGTGCCTGTCTGCAAAGAGTAGCGTTAGCGTGGGTGCGTCTCTCTGTTTGCCTGCGATTCATTTTCTCTTCGTTCAGCAGGTGAGGAGGGTGTGCGTATGAGACTCTTTGAGGATGTCTCGACTTTCTTTTTTCCGTCCCTTCTCCCTCTCTCTTCCTTTCTGTTGATATTCAGTTGATTCAATCACCCGCCATTGAAGATTCTCCCCCTCTCTTTCTCTCTCTATGTGTGTGTGCGCGCGCACATTCTCTCTCAGACTCACTCACCGTCCCTCTTTCTCTCTATGTATCTGTACAGCGCCGAGCCTCCCACGCAGAGACAGAGCTCCAGCAACGGGTGCAGGAGATCAGTTCTCTCCGGTCATCTCTCCAGAGTGCTGAGGGGAGGGTTGACGCTGTGGCTGGGAGGAGGGAGAGAGAAGAAAAGGAGTCAGTCAGCCAGAGCACCCCTGCCGCTTGGCTCAGTCTTTTCCAAACGCTTATCTTCGGTTGTGTCCTTCAGAACCAGAAAAGCGCTGGCAGTTATCAAGCCTTTTCCTTCCGTTGTTCCCTCCTCCCTTTTTTCCCAGACTTACTTTTCTCCACGCACTCTCTCTTTTGAGCCTGCCCATGTGATTCTTATCTATGTAAGTCTTCTTCTCTCTTTTGTTATTGTTTTTTTCCTTCAGGTACGTGAAGATGCTGTCAACGAATGCCGAGCTGGTGGAGGAGATGCAGATGCGCCAGCATGACTCGACGGCAGTGTGAGTCAGTGAGCGGTCTTGCCTCTCTCCTTCCTTCACCATGGATTTATTTTTCCGTCCCTGTGTCTGCCCTGTCTCTCTTGTATTTAGTCTGTCTGCCTTCCACTCTGTCCACTAGGGGACAGAAAGCAACACAGAGTCCTTCTGTCTGTTCATCTCTCTGTTTCTTTGTGTATCTTTCATCGGTTGCGTCGGGAATGCAGGAAGAAAGAGAGTGAAGATTTGAGAAGGTAGAAAGGAAAATGCAGATAGATGGACAGATTAAGCTTGCAATAAGTGTGAGTCTGCCTCCCTGCCTGCCTCGGTGTGATTTGAGCGCGCCTGCCTGCAGGCACCGTGCTGAGTTGTTGGCGTGTTGTGCCGAGATCAGACGACTCCGCACAGCGTTGGCGAAGGCGGACCCCATCTCCCATGGGCATGAGGCGGTGCGGCCTGAGACGGGGCAGGGGGGCACGAGTGAGAAGATTTTGGATGAACTGATGAAGATGTACGACCTCAAGGGGAAAGACCGGACGGGACGAAGGAAAAAGACAGAAGTTCCGGCAGAGGCTGCACGGGGCTGGTTCTATGCTGCCAAGAGAAGGGAAAAGTCAGTCAGTTGAGAGAGGCTGCACGGGGCTGGTTCTATGCTGCCAAGAGAAGGGAAAAGTCCGTCAGTTGAGAGGTTCAGAAAGGAGGCAAGGAAGGAGGGAGGCACGAGTCAATTTAAGAAGAAATTCTTGGAATGGGATGTTGTGTGGCTGTCCACGTTTGAGGCTCCTTAAAAAGCCAAGCAACTTGTGAAGGGAACAATTTCTTAAGAGTTTTTTTGTCGGCGGTCTTTCGCCGTTGTGTTGCGTGCGATACAGTTCTTTGACATGCCTTCTTCTGTTCTTTCCTGTATTTTGCAGACGCGCACTTCGTGAGTACGTGACGAACCAGGGACCCTTTCCCTCCCCCACCTCCCCCGCCTCCCTCTCACCCTCCCACTCGAGGCCTGCAGTCCCACTGTCAACCTCTCCTGCACGGTCGGCAGGGGCCGCCTCCAGATTCGCAACACTCCGGGCCAGCGAGACTGAAGAGGAGCGGGAGAGAGACAGAGTAGCTCTGTATGGGGGGGGAGGGACTCCAGGGGAGGAGGAAGGAGCAGCGAGGGATCGCGAGAGGGAGAGGGAAAAGATGCGAGATGAGCTGTACGGTTCCAGGTCCGTTTCCCTCTCTCCTGCCCCCATTGCATCCCTTCCAAACAACCATGAAGACGCTGCTCAAACCCCAAGTCTCGACAAAAGTGCGAGTCCGAAGAAAACCGCAGCTTCCCCCAAAGGAAAGGCCAAAGCGAAAGCAAAACACATTGGGGCAGCAGGAGCAGCAGCCACATCTGCATCTCCTTCTGCTAAGAAGCAGCTCACTCAGCCAAAAGCCAAAACGTCTCCTCCGAAACCAGCCAGCGTCTCTGAAAACGGCAGTGGCTCTCTCACCCCTGCCTTAGGTTTAGGAGTCTCCCTCACCTCGCCCTACGCTGGAGGTTCACCTTCCTCCTCTCCTCAAGCAGGGGAGGCAGAAAGTCGTCACTGGGTCACGGGGGGGGAGTCTGGAGGAAGAGAAAATAGCGGTACGAGTGGGGATCAGACTTCCATTCGGGTCAATCAGAGCCCGGATACGCGTCCCGCATCTGCCACTGCCTTTGCGATAAGCGCAGCAGTGGCCTCCCAACCTCCCACTGTGACTGTAAACCCACAACCACAGCACAGAGATTCAGAGGTTCAACAGATAGAGATAGAAAGATGGGGCTCGGCAGGATCTCCGACATTTGATGGAAGTCCCAACGACGAAGCGTTTACGTTGACGAACAAAATGCTTTTTCCGTCTTCATCTGCAGACGTCACAACGGGAGCAGCCAGATTCGGCACTTCCAATTCGCCCATGCCGGAAAAGAGTGGGGGGGTGGAGGCGGACTATGGGTATGTACAGGCAGGCAGAGCTGATAATGAAGATGCAGAGGGGGGGTTGAATAGCAGCGGGAGCACGGGAAGGTTTGGGAGACGGACTGTTGATGGCGACGCCATTTTTGGGTCTGTGGCGACGCGTTCAGCAGGTGACAGTAGATGGAAAAATTCAGGAGATGAAATGGAAATGACAACAGGAGAAGAGGAAAAGGAAGAGGCGAAAGAGAGGACTAGTTTTGGAGGTGCAGATCGGTATTCGTTCGGTGCCGGTGGTACCGCTGGGGCTGCTGCAATTGCCGCAGCTGCAGCCGCGTCTTCACACAGAGAGGGAGGCTCTCTGCCCCAACTACCGTCAGATTCCCACACAGGCTCCTACTCTTCTCCCACAGACATCGAGTCTCTTTTGGCTGTTGTCGGCGTGACGGATCCCCACAGGGGGAAGGGCGCAGGCCAGCAGACACAGCAGCAACGTCAGGGGGAGAGTGATGGGTCAAGTAGCCTCTCTCCCGATATCATGGGGGGGGCATCGGCGTCTCTCTCCCCATCTCCTTCGAGCGGCAGGCCCGGGCCGTCAGTTGGAAGAGGAATGTCCTCAGAAGGGGAGCAGGAACCCCAGGCTCAGGGGGCACCTGTGAGGAAGGAGAGCAGTGAAATGAGCTCGATTGGGAAGCTCCTGGCTGGGGCGGGGGGAAGGAGAGACTCCGACTCACTGGGGGGGGGGAGCGGACTTGGCAGGGGTGACCACTATTCCCCCGCCCTCCCTGTTGGTCTCTCCTCTTCCGTCTCTGCCTCGTCTCCCCGAGACGGTTCGGGTGTGGGGGGGCGCCCTTCTGCTACTAGTGGGAGTGGCACGGCCCCAGCAGACGAGGCCGAGGCCCTTCGGATTCTTTCGGAGCTTCCTCCTCTTCCAGATTTTCCTAGAAGGGGGTCGAATCCTTTCAAAAAGGCAGGAGGGGGGGGAAGTGGTAGTGCGAGTGGGAGGGGTGGACCTCCAGGGGGTGCTTCTGCTTCTCCAGGGGGTGGGGGGGTGGGGAGCTTGCCGTTCCACGACTCGTCGTCTGACGACGTTTCGTTGCCTCTGCCGCTTCCTGGAGGCAGTGCGAGTGGGTCCGCGTCTGCGTCAAGAAGCGCCGCGAGTGGCAGCGAAGGCAGACGGCGGAGACACAGAGAGGCAGCCAATTTCACTTGATTATTTTAAAAATAAATGTAAATCAACAGAATATGTACTCATTGTATGCATGTTTTCTTCAATTACATAATGCTAGGCATAATGTTGATTGATTGATTGATTGAATTTCTAGTCGAATTTATGTATTGATTCACAAATAAATTATCTTTATAAAATTAAGAATAGTAATTCAACCTAGAATTCAACTTTGAATAACTTTGAATTCTGAATTGGCTAGGCTAGTTTAGGGATAAATAGTGACTTTAATGGTTAAGTCGTCCCATGCATTTATGACAATATGCTAGACAATATGTCATCATCCAAAGGAACATTTATTGTTTTTTTGAGTATGAAATGTAAACTGGAGTGCACGGCGATCTAAACGGCGATGCGCAGATGTTTATGATCAATAGATTTGTTGAGTCGATTCTATAGTAAATAAGAATAGTAGCCAGTTCTTTTATAGGATTAGGATTAAGATTTAATTGATTTGTTTAGAAAACACCTTGGAAAACACTTTTTTTGTTTAACCAATTTACAACTTTATTTACAAGCCAAGAACCTTTTCTCATCCTAGTTCTCATCCTTTTTTAAAATTCGACAAACAGGCTCATCATATTGTCATATTGAACAAAATTTTTAAATTTCACTGCACGCACGTTCCTGCTTCTTTCACACGTCCATTAGGTTCACTGCCGCAGCGCCGCTCTCCCTAAAATTTCCGGTCTACAACTTCATATTCCACATTTGCCTGTCGCATCATTTTCCCTTCCAAGAGAAACCCTCCAAAAGAAAGTCCAGGTAGCACAACAGACTGCCGACCCAAAATAGTTCTAAGCTGTATCACGCTGTTATATCCAGCCTCCGCCCGGTCTCCAAAAATTGTACCGAACTTTCGCAGCCCAGAGTCTGCTTTCTTTCCATTCGGCAACCGCACATATACATTCGTTTTGTCTAATCGCAAATTCGCTAACACGACCCCTGCTCCGAGGTGTGCCCTCTCTCCAAGTATGGAATCTCCAACGTAATTGAAGTGCGGCACTTCCACATTGTCGAGAAGGAGACAATTTTTGAACTCGCACGAATTCCCTAACACACACCCACGACCAACGATCACACGACCCCGAACGTAGGCACCCGGACGAATTTCGCTTTCTGGACCAATCCATGTGGGGCCTTCGATCGCAGCAAAGGGCGGCAGCTTGACCGACTTGTGCACAAACACCTTCCCCTGAATGGACACCCCAGGCGGGATGTCTTTCTTCATCTCCGCCTCTTCATCACCCATCTCTTCGGCCTGCCACTCCTGTAGAGCTTCTTCAATCGAGGTTATCCACTTCCAGGGCTCTGTCTCTGGTGGAAAGAATTTCTGAAACCTTTGTAAAGAGTCCGGAAAGGACAGGAGCTCTGCAGCAGTGATCGTCTGCAACGACTCACCAGCGCTCCGAGATATGTCACCGACGGATATCTTTCCCCTCCACTCAATTGGATCTGTCCAGGCGACAAGGCGTAAAAAGAAGCGTTTTTTGTCTAGCAGGCCTTCTTGAGAGCAGGGTCTGACGGTAGCTATGACGTTATTGAGGCTCCAGAAAACGTCTACGAGTGGATATATATGCAGTCAAGCATGCCGGGGTCTGGTAGACTTTCGAGATATAGGTGGTCAGATTTATTTGCCCGACCCCTTAAATTTCTGCCCCCTGTGTACTGCTTCAGGACAACAATCTCCACTTAGCTGCAAAGACCACTTTTCTTTTTTGCACACCAGTACTTGTCCTCTGACCAACTCAGAGTACTGATGCAACGAAGCAGGCAGTGGGTCCTATCCTATCCTAAACATAAAACGGGCGATAACTTTCAACTTAACATATAACATGCTTGCGGGCATGCCATCTGAGTCTGGGTGTGACAATGCGGCAGCGCAATGTAGACAGGAATTAACATTGAGTGACCCCTGGAAGAGTCTGTTATAGTCTGCTGGATCCGACGACGATTCTCAATATATATATATATATATATATGCCGTGGCCCCCGGTGCCATGGCCCCCGGCCATGGTATCTGTTAAGGCCCTTAGCCGCACCTATGGAAAAAAAAAATTCGAATTACCAATAAATCGGGTTACAGTTGCCTTTTGGGACCCGCGCTTTCCGGCAACTACATGTACAGCGCGTGCATGGCGAACATGCACCTATGCTGGCGCCTAGGCCTGGCGGTGAGCTCAATATCATCACCTTTTATCTAACCTTGATGTATCGGTACATATGCAAAAACACACATGGAGGGGAATTGTACGTAGATTCGATCATCTGTGTAGTTTTCAAGGAAGGCGATAAAGCATACCGTCTAAGTGAAGCTGTTCTGAATTGCTCCGTTGTTTGACTATACTACCAAGCTCAGTGGCAAGTTAAGACATGCCGCCTTACAGAGTCAGGAGTAAGCCATACCACGACTGAGTGCGCTTGACAAAGAGGAAAAACGGTTAATTTGATCTGCAGGAACCTCTTTTTACCCGTCTTCTTTCTCTCTACTTGGCCTTTCTTATCGTTCTTCAGCACCTGGTTTCTTGACTTTCTTCTACCTCCACTTGAGGATTTGGGACGCAAAATACTGTCTATATATAGTGTATATCGCTGTAGATGCTGTAGTATTCGCTTTAAAATATTGTGGAGAGGCTCACCGCGTATGGGTCCAGCGCTTGGTGAGTTCAAGAGGGAGAGATGTGAACAGAAGCCGTTTGGGCCTGTGGATAAAGCAAGGTAAGCAAGTGTATGAACAGAAGCCGTTTGGGCATGTGGGTGAATGTTTGGGCGTGCGGGTGTATGGAGAAAGAGGGGTATGAAAAGGAAGTATGTGCAGTAACAGAATCCGCTTAGGCTTGCAGGTGGATGAATGAAGAGAGACAGAGAGAGCAAGCATGTTTATGAGTATATATGAGTTTGTAAACAGAAGCCGTTTGGGCGTGCAGGCGAGACAAGGAGAACGAGTATGTGAACAGAAGCTGTTTGGGCCCATGGATGAATGAAGAGAAATCAATTGTGTCTTATTGAAGAAAAACTGCTTGAGCTGCTGGTTAGGCTTGTAGATGAATGAAAAAAGATCAAGTGTGTGAACAGAAAGATACAGAAGCCGCTTGGGCCTATGGATGAGTGAAGAGAGACAGGGAGAACGAGTGTGTGAACAGAAGCCGTTTGGGCATGTGGGTGAATGAAGGGAGACAAGGAGATACAAGGAGAGCGAGTGTGTGAACAGAAGCCGCTTGGGTGTATGGGTGAATGAAGGGAGTCAGACAAGGAGATACAAGGAGAGCGAGTGTGTGAACAGAAGCCACTTGGGCGTGTGGGTGAATGAAAGGAGACAAGGAGATACAAGGAGAGCAAGTGTGTGAACAGAAGCTGATTGGGCGTGCAGGTGAAGCAAGAAAGACAAAAAAAACAAGTATGTGAACAGAAACTAAGAACAGGAGCCGTTTGGGCCCATGGATGAATGAAAAGGGATCAATTGTATGTCATTGAACAAAAGCTACTCGGGCCTATGGCTAGGCCTGACAGTATGGATGAATGAAGAGATATCAAGTGTGTAAACAGAAGTCGCTTGGGCCTACTGATGAATTAAGAGAGACATGGAGAATGAGTATGTGAACAGAAGCCATTTGGGCGTGTGGGTGAATGAAGAGAGACAAGGAGATACAAGGAGAGCAAGTGTGTGAACAGAAGCCACTTGGGCCTCATGCAGTGAATCAATGAAGAATAATAAAGAGAGACATAGAGAGCAAGTGTATAAATAGAAGCCGTTTGGGGTATCACGACGGTGTGGGTACATAAACACAGATAGGGAAAGCGAGTGTATGAACCGGTGTGAACAGGCTAGGTGAACAGGAGCCGGTTGGGCGTGTGGGTGAATGAAGAGCAACAAGGACTCGCATAAACATGTCAGCAGAAGATATTTGCATGGGCGTATGGGTACCTGAATGAATAGAGACAGTCTGTCACTAAGAGAGAATGAGACTCAGTGTGTAAATAGAACTTCAAGCCGCTAGGGCCTGTGGATAAATAGAAATAAACAAAGAGAGACAGAAAAAGCGAGTGTGTGAACAAAAGCCATTTAGGCATGTGGATGTGAGAGTGTTAATGGAAGTCGTTAACTTTAGGCATATGGATGAGTGATTGAAGAGAGACAGGGAAAATGAGGGAGTAAGTGAGTGAGCAAGTGAGACAGTGAGTGAGTGAATTAGTGAGGAAAGCAAGAATGACTCAGTAAGTCAGTGACTAAGTATGTTGGTGAGTGAGTACGTGAGCACAATCAACTACAGCAACTAATACAGCAAGCGTAGCAAGCGTGTAGTTTGGGACTTATATAACGTTGTGTTCAAACATTTTATAGACTAGCTCACAGTCTCAGTCACAGCTAGATGATTTAAAAGAGCAAGTTGATAATAGAAAGCATATATAATGTTTGGCTACTACATCTACTACTATGCTACTACTAGAATGGCCAAAATATAAATGAAAGTAAATGAAAGAAACATTACAGCATGTGTGTCTGTATATAAAAGACCTATATATTGACTCCGTAAATAAAAAGTAAAAATGTAAGTAGATGTAAGCAGGGAGCACTGTGATTTCTTTTTTTATAAGCAAAAATAAGTTGTTAAAGATTTATCAGTAATGTATTACTACGGTTACAATTTCATTTTCTCTTTCACGTTTGACCTCTCTGAACATAACTGCCACTTGTTAATGATAGTTTATGCCACATTTTTGGATAAGCTTGAAAGTCCGCGCCGCAGGCGCGGATCATTTATGGTGTTTTGAAAGCCAAAGCCGCATATCTGGACCCTAGGTGCATCCTGGTAACTTGGTAGTCAGCCAGAAATAGGGGGGTGGTTACCAGGTTGGCCGGTAACCTGGCCAGCCGAGTCGCGGCGGCGCCACGGGCCCGCGCCGCAGCCCGATCGACGTCCGTGCAGCCGCCGCGCGGCCTTGGCGCAATGGGGGCCGCCGCGACCGCGCCCGGCGCGTCAGGCATGCTTGCGATACCCGTACGCGCCTGTATGCAGTCTCTTGTTGCAATTGAATGTGATCGTTCAGTGATGCAAAGGTCAGTCACTTTCTTATGTGGAAACGTCGTGACCCTGTGTTGTTGAAACGTTGGTTTTGCTCTTGATTGAGCAGTTGTTCCCCAAAGAAGCCAAACTTAGAAGTTTCAAGATGTCGAAAGGCAAACTGTTCACACAGATTCCAGCTGTCATTCTTCTTTTACAGGGAGGAGAGAGCAAATGAGCCTGATGTATCCACAGAAGCAGTCAGAAGAGGGGGAGGGGAGGAAGTCATCGATTTTGTCCAGCCTCAGCCTCGGGCTGTCGTCAATGCCAAGAAGAGTCTGAGAAGAGGCACTAGATAGAAAGTATCTGCGCAAATCAGTTGATGGATCAAAATTCCTCAACTGGTTTTTGTTCAGATACAGCTATCGCGTCGAGTTGACTGTGCATGTGTTTCACGCGTGTTTTGTGTATGTGTGTGTGCTTTCATGCCGCATGAATGTGTTTCATCGATTTTCATGCATGTTATTCGCTTGTTGTGCATGCATATGAGTTTCATGCGTGAAAGAAAAACAGTTTTAGGATTCAAAAGTTTCCGCGTCTTTCGAATGCGGCCAGATTTTTTTTAAATTTTTTTTCTATAATTTTTTTTTCTATATTTTTTTTTAATTTTTTTTTCTAGATTTTTATTTTTGTTTTTTTTTTAATTATATGGCCGGTAAACCGGTAACCTGGCCATTGTTAAAAAATTGGTCTAGCTGGGCCAGGTAACCGGTTACCTGGTAATTACCCGGCCATCATGCAACTAGGATCTGGACGGTGTCTTGAGGCGTGGACGGTCTCTTGAAAAAAGATGCCATGGATAGAGATGATCTTGATTATATTTTTTCAAGTAGCACTTAGGTTCAGGAAGGTTTCACGTTTATTCACGTTAATATTATGTGTTAGCAAAGTCTTTGTACGTCATTAATTTTCTTATTAGCAAACGTATCTAATAGCAGAGCTCTTCTTATTTCTTCTTCTCAACCGTCTTGAAGCCCGTCCAGCCGTCTCCGGCCCTCTACGGCATTTATAAATACCGCGGCTACGCTTTTGCATAGCCAACAACCGTGATTGAGGGTTTTGTCATGCACCATATATTAATATGGGCTTGAAGACCTAAGTCGAGATTTTTAGATTTCTAAAGTTAATATTTGACAGGGGTGAGTATCTAAAATTATATTAAAATTTAAAAGCATCTTTAAGTAGAATTTTTAGAGTTGGGGACTAAAGGGGTGATTTAAAAAGTAATAGTCCGAGCTAAAATCGGTTTTAACCGTCGACGTCAATCTCACAGTCTTCGCTTTTCCTTCTGTCATCTGACCCACACAGCACCTGCACATATAAAGATACACACACAAGTGAACACAGGTTTACATTGATATCATTTCACACAATAGCCGATTTCACAAACGTACCTACGTCAGTGTTTGAGCTGAAAGATATCTTGAATCAAGGTACGGTCCCTTTGGTCATTCAGGTGCTACAGTGGGGGCTGCTGTCTCTTGAAAAACAATGTGACAGATGCAAGCATTCATTCTGTATCTATCTTGACTTCACGATAGAAGGCGACCCCATAGAGACCTGTACTGGGAGATGCGCTACCCCAGGATGTAAGAACACGGAATACAACATCTCCACTGGCACTTTGATCGACACGCGCTTCTCCGATCTCTCTCCAGAAGCAAGTGTCTGGCTGCCTACACATGGGGAGAAAGTCTGCCTCCTCTGAAAGTGTGGACACTTTTCTCTTCTCTTAAGAAACTGATAGACAAAAGGAACAAAGAGTGCAAGTAGAGTTTCACTGTTACAGTAAAGCAAATTCAGACATTCTACCGCTATGTGCATGCATGGGTGGATGAGTTTAACCAGAACACCTTTCAGCAGATGGGGGGCCTAGCAGAGCAAGAGGGAAAAAGAATTGCCTACATTGATCTGAAAGACGCCTTCTTTGGAAAGAATCCTGCGTAGAGACAGGCAAAGGACCCTCACGGTGCTTTTGTTCGAATGGTGCACGCACAAAGGGAAACATCATAGAATTCATCATCAACACCTGTACTATATGTATAGAGCTGTACACAGATGCTCTGAAGGCTTACTGCCCAAAGATTCTGGCCCGTGCAGACATCTTGACAACGAAGTGTAATTATGGCAAACGTGAGTATGTAAAGAAAGATGAGAAAGACTTGCAAGGCAATCCAAAGAGTTCTCTCAAGATAGAGAGTCTTTTCAATCGGATCCGTCTCTTCTTGTATCTGTACAATTTGCAGAGGCAGCAAATTGAATGCACAGTGGATAAGAAGGGAAATCCCCCTCTCTACTACTACTTGCAGGAATGGAAATTCAAGTAAAAAAAGAAACTTTTTGCAGCAGGAGGAGGGAAATTTAATTTTGGGGAGCTTTTAAAAGCTCTACGGGAAGTCAGTAGGCACCATTGATGCAAGACGGTCTGTGAGTGGGAGTCGGGGGGGAGAAAGGTGTGTTTATTTCTAAAGGCCAACAGTTCGAAGAACTTTGGAGGAGATGCAGATGATAAAGCTGATGAAAGGGTAGAAGAAGGCCTTATGGAAGAAGCATTCAAGAAACCAGAGTGTAACTGTGGCTGTCGGGACGGGAGAGTGGGTGTGAGTGGGTGAGTAAACGTGTGGTTGAATGTATTCATGTGTATGAATCTGTATGAGTGCATATATGTATATTGACAAAGAGTACATGCATGCAAATTAATGCATATTGATGAGAATCATTTGAAAAAAGATATACAAGATTGTGTACATGAGAATAGGTCCATCTATGAATAAACATAGAGTCAGACAAGACTACATATTTTTATATATTCAACTGACCAAGTCTGATAGAGTGGGAGACTTTCCTGTGGGTTCCCGAGCCTATCAGACTGCAGTGTGGCAGTCTTTACATAAAAGGTGC
>JAHBMJ010000426.1:5806-47736 GCA_018398765.1 Chromera velia | reverse complement strand
AAGATTGGACGTCCCTCTACTGCTTCTGGCTGTCGTCCCGCAGGAATTGCATGTATACGATTCTATAGGTTTGCCGAGCGGTGGCTGAACTGCTTTGAAGAAGTCTCGTACATCCATTTGACTCATTTTCAAACTATAGAGTTAATTGTCTGAACATATCAGGCCTCAGTCATCTCAGACTGGTATCATGGCTTGCTGTGACTTCAAGTTTGCATCTTACCTTGTGTTTGAAACTCATGCATGAAGACCCGATTTTTGATGCAACCTGTACAATCGGCTATTCGGCTCCGAATGCATGCACCGATGTATAGCCGCGGCCGCTAGTAGGAGCGGTGCATGGGCCGCGCCGGCGCGTGCATGGCTGGCCCGGGCTGCATGGGCTGGGCCATGCATACAGTGCACTGGATGTGCACAAGCCTCCAGGCTACTCCCAAAACATTTGTTTTTATAACATAAAAAAAAAACTACGCACCATTAGAATGACCTAAGGTATTAAAGACTAGTAAGAATCGGACTTTGGCTAATTAATCACTTTATTCAATCACATTCAATCACTTCATGGGATAATTAAATATATTCTAATCACAAGTGACTAAACACCTTTGCCTGCTTAGAGCTTGTGAAGGACTAGCTGGGCTAATATGTGGCAAGACGCGCGTCAGGCCGGGCCTCGGTGCTCAAAGAGCGGGCGCGGCCGGGCCCAGTAACACGTACACCATCCCCAACCGGCTTCATACATGGATAAATGCGGAACTGGCTCCAATTATTCATAACGTGCACGCCCGGAGAGGCGATAAGAGAAACGTGCACTATAGCTGAATTCAGCCTCAGCGGCCAGAACAGCCCAACTTGGCTTCAAGACAAGACTGCATGTACACTGCATCCGATCTAACAGAGCTTCATCATTTCTGTTTTCTAAACAAAACCGCTTCTGGACAATCAAAGCATCATAACAGCCAGAAAGGGAAAAAACAAGCTAAGGTGTGGGCATATTATAAACGTCAGGCAGATAGAAATTTGCAGAGTTGCTTGACCCATTGTCACCCTGTCGGAGTTGGCTCACTGGCCAACGTCAAAACAGCTTAAGGACAGTAGTCTAAGAATCGTCTTTCCACAGTGTTGTCTCTTCTTTTTGTGCTGTCTTGGAGCTTCAGGAGTGACCGGATCAACTAGGATGTCAACATGGGTGAACTGGGATTCGGAAAAGTCAGTTACAAGTGATCGAGGTCACTGTCATTTGGTGACATCCATATTCTGCCATTGAAGCTTGGCTGGTCAGATTTGATCTTCGCATGTATCTAGGTGGCTGAAAGTCGATTGCGTCCATCTGGCTGGTCAGATTGTGTCTAGTATGCCTGAACATCGACTGCGGCCAAACGAAAATTTCTCCATGACACATTTGAGATCGAGCTTCTTTCTTAATTCTCTTTGGTCTGCCTCTCCAACGGTGTTACGGTAGGAACACTCCCTTCCTTCTCCCTCCCTCCTTCTCCCCACTTCTCTTTCTCTTCCTACTAGCTCTCTCCCCCCTGCTTCCCACCACCCGATCTTCTTGTCGTGTTGCAATCTGGCTTGGACTGTTCATGCCCCCCCTTCTTCCGTTCTCTATAGCCCTGGGCTCTCTTCTGTTCTGTCTAGTCCCTTTTCACTTTTTCTTTTCTGCCCACTAGTACCTCTTTTACGTCCTCTTTCCTTTTTCCCACCCTTTTACCTACCTCCAGCGGTGCCTGCTTCTCATACCTTCTCTCTGGGGGGAACGTGCAGTTCCATTGTTTTTCTCTTCCGAATTTTTCGCTTCCTTCTCAACTCGTGTCGACTTTGTTTTTATGTCCTTGATGCAGGCCGATGGGAAGGTCTTGGAGAGACCTTTTCCCTCTAGAACATGGGGCCGAAGGACGACGCCTGCTTCAAACCGTTTTCTTTCCCTCCTGGCTCTTTGCAGGTCCCCGCGGGCGTCTTGATAGAAGCCCCGTGGGAAGGAAGGTAGCCAAGTCGAGCCTGGGGCCCGAGGGTGCGGCCTGGGAGCTTCTTCAAGCAGTGAGTAGATCATGCCTACCCTGGTGGTCTCAGGATCTGTTGACTGCGTAGTCTTATTGAACTTCCAAGCAAGACCTTCGCATCATATGTGTATATATGTGTGCAGGCTCTCCACACCTCTAGTCTGCTGCCGGACGAGCGGGACCCTGCCAGAAGCAGTCGAATTCCTCCCACAGGTGCGTCTGTGTTCCTTCGTTTTTGGTGTCTCAGCTGTCTGCTCACTTATGTTGTACTGACTGATGCCCTTGCGTTGCTTGTGGGCATTCTCTGCTGCATGTCTGGTCACCCGACTTCGATCCTGCCAGTATGTGCAGAGATGCCTTTTCCTTCTGTCTCCTCCCAGCGTTTTAGTCTATGGTCTTCTACATTGGCCGTCGTGCCTTTGGCCCACTCGATGATGCATGTGAATGTGGCTTCTTTGCGGCGTGCAGCTTGGGCGCTGTCAGGCAAGGCGAGGAATCGGCTGGCCCATGCATATAATAGAAACATCATCACTCTGAAGAGGGGAGAGAAAGTGATGGATTTCCCGCCTCCAACGAATGAGGATGAATGGAAACGTTTTGAGCAAGCGGTTGCTCAGGCCTTCAAGATAAAAAAGAAGACGCTGTAAATCTCTTCTATGGCTATAGCCAGACAATCGTCAGTCGCGATCTACTTAGAGAGCCAGCTGGTCAATGGGCAGACCTACACCGTTAGTGGGGCGAATTTAGATAGCGGATCTGAAGGTCTGTCCCTGGTGTGTAGGTTATGATCGAATGGCTGTTGGTCCAAGACCTCCGGGTGTTTGGTGCATGGGCGTGTGTGTCTGGTGCTTGTTCATGTGCGTGGCTGAAGGTCGACTGCGTCGTTCCGTTTGGCTGGTTGGATTTGATCTTCATGTGTGTCTGGTGCTTATTCACCTGCATGCATGGCTGAAAGTCGATTGCATCTATAGTTTCTCTCTTCCGACATTCGATCCGCTTGGCTGGTCGGATTGGATCTTCGTGTGTGTTTGGGTGGTGAAGGTCGATTGCGTCCGTCTGGCTGGTCGGATTAAATCTTCGTGTGTGTCTGGTGTACGTTCACGTGTATGCATGGCTGAAGATCGACTGCGGCTGAACAAAAATTTCTTCATAATACATTTAAGATCTCCATTCCTTTAGATTGAAATGGCGTGCATCATCTGGCTGGGACTGCATATCCGAAGGAAAACTTCTCTAGCATACATTCGGTGTCTCCAGATGGAAGTGCGCGAGTGCTGCATGTGTGTGTATGTGTGTGTGTGTGTGTGTGTGTGTGTGTGTATGGGCCCCAGGCGGGTTGCATGGCTGTTGATCGGATGTCTGGCTGTGAGAAAATGCGTGAGCGAGTGTCTGCTTGCATTGCTGACTCGCTCTGTGTATTCCTTCTCGTATGTCCTCTCTTTTGGGACTCTTACAGAGGATTCTTCTGCCGCCACACCAAAGAAGCGGTCTCTTGGGGCCGCGGACTTTCGGTCCCTCGACGGTCTCAAACCAGAACTTCTAGATGCAGATCGGAAATACCCTTTTATCCCCAAAAACTGGCTGCAAAGTACATGCGCCCTGATTACACAGGAACAATGTAAACACGATAGTCAGGGAATCTTTGTGCAGTCAATTGCCGTCGTTCATCTCCAACGGGGGGGCAAGACACGCGCTCTGAAAGAAATCGGCAGATTCTTAGAAAATTCGATTTTTGTGTCCTTCAACGAAAGGGAGGGGACGGGAATCACCGGTCCGGAAAAGAAGGGGGTCGCTGCTGGGTGGACTACCCTTCTTGAGTGTCTTCTTATCCGGATTACGTGGTATCTGTGCAAGAAAGGTCGCGCTAACGGGGATTTTGAGAGCTGGGCAGAGAGGTATACGGTCAAAGAGGACACCATTACAACTTTTGTCAAACCTCTCCCATCGTGTCTGCTGTTGATGGATGAGCTGAATGCGTTGCTTGGGCTCAAGTGCTCAGACGAATCGCAGAAAGAGAATCTCTATTGTTTCATCAAAAGCCACTTTTATGTTATAGAGGCCCGCATGTATGTCTTCAGCAGCCATAACGTCGTCACCACGTACGATATCGAAAGACTGGAGAAGATCATGAGTGGTTGTAACTTCCAAGACGGAGCGGCAGGCACGCCTAGTCCGTCTCCCCATCATCCGCAAGTGGGAAGACGCCGCTATGGTCGGTGCTTCCACTCCTGCGGCCGCATCTTACTTAGGTAAGCTCCCGGGGCTGCTAGTTCGTGAACGACTAGACAGAACGGCACCGCAGCGGCCATCAAGATTACTTCGCCCGTGACTCGCGAAAATTTTAAAAATTGGTTTTCCATGCTTTTGGCGGTTGTTTTCAGTGGAAAGGTCCCCCCAGAAGAGAGCGAAACGGGACGTGGGGTACTCGGTGACTGGTCGGATTTCTTCGATCTCTTGCACTGTGATACAGAGCAGGTAGTTCTGCCGCCTGTCTTTCTCTCTCACTTCTTGGTTAAGAAATTTCAACGAGTGAGGGCTGATTTAGGCAGCGATATTGGTACTATCGCTGAACAGTTGGATAGGCTGCACAGCTCCGACGAATAGAGCGGCAAAGCGTGGGAGGGTATTGTTGCAGCTGCTCTGGGACTTCGGCTGCTGGGCCTTGCTGTAGGGTTTGCATGGCCTCAAGCCGAGATGTTGCGAGAAGAAGGTGATGACCCCATGGGGAATGGCGTAGAGGACGGCAGCTGTTCACTAAAAGAAAGCGGCGGTGTCTTGTCGAGGTCCGATCTTTCAACTGGGATGAGGCTGAGAGAGAGTGTAGGAAAGGAGGGCAGGAGAAACCGTGAGTCAATAGGTATGCCAAAGCGGGGAGAAGGAGGTGAAGCAGCCACATCTCAGTCATCAGACAAAAAGCGACACCAAAAGGGAAAAGGTAGGGTTTTGACTTCAAAGAAGGTCTCCGTCCAGAGTCTGCTACCTGAGCAAGTCAATAATTTTGACAGCATACTTTCTCTTAGTCCGAATAGTGCTGTCTGGGATGCTGATACACTGAAAGAAGAGTTTGCTGAACAGGCGAAGGCTGTCGCGAGACACAAAGGTGCGCGTGTTGGCCAGAATCATCGCATGGGCTTCCTTGTGCTCCCACTGCCTCCTAGTGAACGCTCGTTTTTAGAAATACGACATTCTGCTTTGCGTTTGCGATGTTGCGGGTGGCTTGATTGAGACTTGGGGGTATCAGTGCAAGGAAAGCGACAGCAACCCGCCGCAGGACAGTGTTCCTTATAAAGTGACCAAACACGTGTGGCTCCGTAGAGAGAAAGGATCCTGTTCCCGAAATTTGAAATGGGTGGTGACAAAACAGATAGAGATGGCATCGCTGCTTGGAGTCAGCCTGTGGTCTGCCGCTCCGCTGCACTAGTTAAATCCGTCAGATGGTGTGCAGTTTGATGTCGCTGCCTCGGCCTCGTCTTTGGCAGGGGCCAATTCAGGCGGTGGAGGGGAGAGAAAGGGGAAGCGCAAGAAAAGAGAGCCAGGGGACGCTGCTGCCTCGGCCTTATCTTTGGCAGGGGCCAATTCAGGCAGTGGGGGGAGGAGGAAGGGGAAGCACAAGAAAAAAAAGCCAGGGGACGCTGCTGCCTCAGCCTCGTCTTCGGTAGGGGACGTTTCTCTCACTGTTGGACGGAGAGGGCGGGACCGGAAGCATCAGCTTGAACATGCAGGCGACGATGCTGACACGATGACTCATGAGTCAGTCTCACTCTTTCTCTATCTGTCTGCCTGCCGTCCGTCCATGTCGTGCGAGCTCTCTTCGCTTCCAACCGCCAGGTGCCAATCTGATACTGCGGTTTTTTACCTGTCTAAACTTCCCATGATGTTCGCGCCGCCCCACGGCACCTGTCTCATGTGCACCTGCTGTAGGGAAAAGCGGTGCAGGCGGACAACATTGAATGCTCCTGCAATAAACAGACCTCGGAAGGATTAGGGGGGGCCGGGAGACATTCTTCGTCGGACCCAGAAAAAAAAAACGGGAAAGAAGCCGTCTGTGAGGAGTGCACCGGCCCCCTTCGGAGGAGTGAAGGCTAGAGTGAAGGAGCGAAAGCAGACGGTAAGGGTGGGGAACATACGTCAGGGAAAATCTAGAGGGGGGATCGAGGAAATGAAACAAATTTTTCATGAGAGGGTGCCGCAGGGAAGTGCTGTATAGGTACAAAAGACTTTTACAGTCTGCTAGGCAGGTAATAAGATAAGCAGTGCGGTAAAAAACCGCCATTTAGAAATAAAAAAAATATGAAACATAGGGAGTAACCAACGAATCCTCCCCCTACTCGTCTAAGCGCTTATTGCCGACTTCTTGAGCGACCAATACCCGATTAGCAGTCTACTTTAGACTACTTATCCCTTTTTACCTCATGCCGTTTGTAGCCGCTAGCACGTAAGTGGTTGAGGCTTTAATAAACCTGCTAGATGTGCTAGATGAAAGCTTACTAGATGATGCCTTGGTAGACTTAGTTGAGCCTTTTCCTAGTACGGCACTGAAGCGTGGCCTCCAAGCTATGGGCATTTTATATTGTGTGTAAACCTTAGTTTACGTAGGTAGATGGTAGTTGTGGGCTCTCCAGGCTCCAAATATAGTCCCTAGTATGGTCTACTACTGTCTTTTCCCATCCCGATATGAAGGGCTTCTAGAGTACATCACTGAGTCCCACCTGCACGTCCGTATGCAGACTGCAGTCCTAGCGCAGCTTTTGAAAAACCTAAACTTTCATACCGTCGCCCCACTAGCATCTCCTTCAATACTAGCATGACTTCGCAGCCTTTGAGAACTCGTAGGTGATGCTCAGTGCATTTTTGAAACCGGTGGTTCCCTCGAGTCTCTCCTATGGAACAAAAATGCCGACCTCCTGCGTTTTGATCTGCAGGTCGCCGAGTATCTCCATAATCTAGTGTTGTGCATGCGTGCTCGCGCTGCATGGCTCATTGTTTTTACACCCCGCCCTTCATAATAAAGAAAAAGAAGTCTGACTGTCTGCTGGTGGAGCTAGTATTGCATATCTAATCAACGTAAACTGTCCAATTCTTTATGTGGTAGAAAACCCATTCCTAGCGTTCCCTTCGCTTATCAAAATCGGTAGTACGTTAAAGAACCTAGACCGTAGACTAGACCAGTACCATTTATGTTATCCATGGGGTTTCAACATAATTTATATTCTAGTGCTTCCGCCTGGGGTCACGCAAACGTGGTTGGATCATTTAGAACGGCTGCTTCTCGATTTATTCAGTGATGATAAGCTTAAAAACCTGGTCCGGCTTTTTGAATCCCATCAAGAATGGATCATCAATGTTCCCCACGTGCATGTATTAGCAACGTTCCGATCTTTTCGAAACCATATCGTAAAACAGGTCTACCAAATTGATAGCTATCTATTGTGGTTTGATATCCATTTCTCGCCGGATTATGTCCTAGACTCTAGGCTGGAGGTAGTCTTTCTATCTGAATCGTCAGCATGGTTTTGTCAATGAGACGAACATAGAATCCCATCTCCCATGAGTCTGCAGCCACATGAAAAAGAGACTAACCAAGCAGCCCGTGAGCTACAGGAAAAGCAAGTAGTTGAACAAGTCAAAATGATGAGTTTTCAAGAAATTTGGTGGATAGCCGGCTTTGACTACCAAACACCAGCTTCCGGAGACGCCGATCTGCTCCGCCAGTACTTAAAAGCCAAGGGAGTATCGGTCAACAATGTCATAAATCCTATGCTTAACCCACAGCAGTTTGAAGCTAGCATAGAAACGCACCTATAAGCAAACTCGGAGTGGGAGGTTGAAGGAATCCTAGATTTTGACAAAAGGCATAATAGGTATAAAGTCCGGTGGAAAAACTATCCACTAGGTGATGAAAACCCTCAATGGATCCCTGCGGCTAACTTTCAAGGGACAGGCGCGACCGACTGCTTGTCGAATACCACCACAAAGTCCGAAAGGATGTTCAGCTGCTTGATGAACAGCTTCAACTCCTAAACTTTAATCAATAGGAAAAAGAAGAAAGCTCATGACCAAGCTCGTCGAGCGTTAAGCTAGAGCCTCAGGTAGAAGCAGAATCTATCCCATCGAGACCAGGACCTCCAGAAAAACGTAGCTACGAACCTGAGTTGCTAGCTGACTGGACGCCTAGCTCTGAACTCGTAACATTCTTTCAGATGTCCATCCCACCGCATCTTCAATTAGAGCTGGCTCAGTTACATCCTGCTCTAATGTTCCTCGTCGCTTCAAACTAGGCTTCAAGCAGTCGCGATGAACGCATGACGACAGCGGCCGAACGCTCCCCAAAATATCTAACACGGTCTAACATGTATGATCCAAGTCACCGCTCTCCTCATGTGAGTCACGTCACGGCACCAACGCTGACGACAGGCTCTGTAAGAACAGTGAAGAGACGGTCTCCCCCGGTTGAACAGGGAAAAGGCCTTACTGCCTCACGGCTGCTTTAAATTTCTCCACAGTGGATCACAGTCCGACGACGCCAACCAAGCTTAGCGGCAGCTCGTGCCCCTCTACCTAAAATGCACAGGAGCATTTGGAAAGAACTTCAATCATGAATTTATGGAAGAAGAATACATCTGACGGACATGCAGAGGTGCAAGTTTTGATGATTCACGATGTTGAATAGAGCGTTTCACTCCCAGCCAGACTAGGCATGGGCATGCATGCAACCTCAAAGGCATATACAAGCTCACGCCCCGCCGTATCCACCTACGCACGCACCTGAAAACCGTGCATGGCTACCGCTAATGTATGTTGAAGAAATTTTGGGGTAAGACGACGCATACATAGAGCCTGCGTTCACTGACTGGAACTGGCGGAAGCCCCAAAGCTCTTGACCGCTGACAGTTTGGCTACACCTTCATAGTGCTTCAGGCTTCGATGTTCAAGCTGCCAAAAAGGCCGTTGTGCGTACAATTCAGATAGGCTAAGCTTCAAGAGTTCCGCAGAGGTTGCGAGACTCGTCGCATTCCCGCAGGACGCGTGGGTGAGCCGCTTCTTTCTTCTGACAGTGCTCACTCTGCACGGGGCGCTCCTTCTTCAAACAGCTCGCCTCCTCGCACACCGTTGAAGAAAGAAGCACAGCGTACAATCCAGTAACGCAGGTCAACAGCTAGAGGAAACGAGAGCCAGGGAACACCGATTCACCACGTTCCGCAGCTCCGATCTGAGGTCCAGCTTGCAGCCGTCAGCCCCGACAGAGAATGATCCCCCGAGACCTGAAAGTGAAAAAAAGACGGATTCTAAATCTAGAGCTGCCGAAAAGGCGTGTGGAGAACGCCCGCGCGGAAGCAGCACAGCAAGAAGAGTACACACACGCTGACATACCCTGTGCAGGTCCTCCTGGGAGGAAACCTCGCCGATCCAATGCGAGTCGCCGCTACAGAGCGCCCCAAAGCCCCCCTTCTCCTGCAATTCACGATCTTCCACGCCGGTATGCAGTTACACCCGGTACTGCAAGAGCAGAATGAAAGATGTGTATGTAGCTGCAAGCTGAGCGGAAGTGCACACCTGCTGCTAAGAGGAGGTCCGCACCTCCCACAAAGAAGAGCACAGCTGCCGAGCACAAATGCACCAGATTTGTGCATCTGCCGAGAAGAAGTGCGCACCTGCTACTGAGAGGGAGTGCATGCGCCTCTAGGTGTCAAGAAGAAGGGCACACCGGGAACTACAGAGCCTCGACTCGAAGTTTAACCAGCAAATCAGAAAACCGGCGCACCGCGAGAGCGCACAACCTAGCGGAGACAACCGTCGACTCACCATATTCTGCAGTGACTGTCAGCCATCACGCCTAGCCAGACGGTGTTTGAGACCTGCAAGCAGGTAAACGAGAGACGGAATGCGCAGTCCAAGAGCCAGAAAGCTCGAGTCTCGACACGCGCCGAAAGAAATGCGGATCCAGAAGACGCAAAGGTCTCCCGGCCGTTGGCCAACGTACCCTGTGCATGGCCTGCAGACACCCCCCTCAACTCCTCTTGAGTACCCCCCGGCACCTCCGAAATGCCTTCGGCTGTAAGTATTTTGCAGGGGACCTCCATGCATAAGACCCTGATCGCATGAAATTCCTGGAGGATCGAAAGGGCAGAATCGAACAGATGGGCGGGCCAGAAACAACGAATACAGACGTTTGAGAGGAGCAGGGCAAAAACAAGCCGCGAGCTGGAGAAGAGAAAAAGCGCCCAAGTTAGGTTTTTTTCAATAAGATACTAGTATAATATGTTTTTGAATTCGGCTCCGGGCTTCCAAAAATAAATTGAGGTATTTGCCTTAGTCGGTGTTTGCATAATAAATTGCACTGGCATTTTATATTTTTTTTTTACTTGGCAGGAATATAGGCACTAGCAAAAGATACTAGCCTAGATACTACCATCATACCAGCATTTTCCCCCGCCTTACGTCGGCTTTATCATATGATAGATTTTCATTTTTAGGATTAGGATTAGGATTTCTGTCCGGAGAATTAGCTTTATGTTATAGTTTCTTCTATTAGGCTAGTTATTAGCATTCGGATTTATATACATGTATATTAGGATCAATCTTTATATATATAAAAAACTAGAGGAAAAAATGTTTTCATTTGGACGCGGCATGCATGAAAAAACCCTCAATCATCATTATTTCATACAGTGATATCTAGAGTGATATCTAATTTATGCCGGCATGTTTCACGGTTTTATCTAAGGCATGCACTCAAAAAAAAAAAATGAAAAGACTTTTAGTTTTTTTTTATTAGAATTAATTAAGACAAACGTGTGAAACTTTTTCTGAAAGACAATTTGTGACCTAGTTTGTGATAATCTAAAGTCCGCCTAGCACTCCTATGCAGTGGTACTGTGAATAATGACTCTAATGATATTTTATATTCAGTCTAGCAAATTCAGGTTACAACAGCAACAACTCACGGACTCAAGGAAGCAAAGACGCAGCTCGTGGGGACCAACTTCAGAGCTTAAGCCTCAAGTCATAGAGGAAAGATTAAACCATGTAATTTGAACGCTAGGTAACTAGCTAGATAAAAGTTTATATCGAGTCATTAAAAAAAAAAATTAAAATTCAAAACCCATTTTTTTTTTAAAATTTTTTTTTAGTACACGCCCTAGAGTTTTATATATTCGTTTATGTACAAGAATCTAGGGGTGGGCACTAAAGTTTTTTTTATAATATAGTTTCCCTGTAAAACTTTAAACTTTAATTATTTAAAAACTTTAAAAGTAAACATACAACCAGACATGCAAAAGTTAATCTAAAAGACGTTGCTAGAGAAGTTGATTTCATTTATATCGTTGCAGGCAAACTTGCCACTTTATATACTAGTAGATGTACTAATTATACAAAAGTTTCACAACTCTAAAAACGAGGTATGTAATGCATTACTATATTAATTATAATTCTCATAAAAATTTCCAGAAACAACATTGATATAAATTCAAACGACCGGCGACTTTGGTCCTCTAGGGTCCTTCTCTAGAAAATCTACTTCTTTTTTTGCCACAATTACTTCTCCTAAAAGACGGTGGTGGCTGCTTGTAACCGCTATCCCCCCAGGCCTCTTTTTTAGGAGTGGACACTAAAATTTTAAAGTTTTTTTTTTGCCCTCTAGACTTTATTTTAAAAAAATATTTTTCATGTAGTTTTTTAATATGTCCGTAATTACGTCGGTTATAACTAAACTAATTGACTAACCTATATAGGAGGTAGTAGAAGCTGAGTTTATTCAGGTTTAAATTTATGTTCACATTAGAAATAATCATCGGCGACTTACTAACTCAGTAGACTTTCTAGAGAAGGACCCTAGAGGACCAAAGTTGCCGGTTCTTTGAATTTATATCAAAGTTATTTCTAAAAATTTTTCTAAGAGTTATAATTAATATAAAAATGCATTATATGCATCGTTTTCAAAGTTCTGAAACTTTTACATAACTAGTATACCTAGTTATACATAACTAGTCGCTTTGCAGCGGCGACCTCTATAAGAAAAAATGGCGACAGTGCTCTAGGGCACCCTAGAGGGCACCATTAAATCACTTATCACTTATCTAGTCATATATGCTAGCATATATGATGATGAGGATGATGTATGAGGTTAAAGCCGGTGAGCCATACAGGCTCTGGCCAGCCTAGTATTTCCTACATAGATTTATATAAAGCACTAACTTTGTCTGCAACGATATAAATGAAATCAACTTCTCTAGCAACGTCTTCTAGATCAACTTTTGTATGTCTGATTGCATGTTTACTTCTAGGTTTACTTTTAAAGTTTTAAAGTTAAAGTTTAAAGTTTCTCAGGCAAACTATATTATAAAAAAAACTTTAGTACCCACTCCTAACCTCTTTTCAATGTATGCCAACATTGGCATAACATCTTTGATATTTGCCAATTCAAAGTCTTCCACCCACTCGACAGCCACGAAGTGCTGAAAAAACTTCAAGTCCTCTGTACCCTTCTCTTTGTCTCGAATGTGCCTCACCACTTGCCAAGTGGCTGGATAAAAAAGAATTTTTGCATTGCCTGGCTAAGCTGGAATCCATTGATTCTAATGATTGTAACTGTCCACTCCGCAGTGCAAGACACTGCAAGTATATCTGAACTTTTTATCCGTGATGTCATTCGATCACTTTTTATCTGATGCTAGATCCGATCGATGTTGCCTAGCATATCGCCGATGATTATTGCCAATATAAACATAAATCCAAACTTAAATAGACTGAGCTTCTACTACTTTCTATGTAGGCTAGTTAATTAGTTTAGTTATGACTGACTTAATTAACGACCTATTCAAAAACTAATTGAAAAATATTTTTTTAAAATAAAGTCTATAGAGGGCAAAAAAAAAAACTTTAATAAAAAAAAACTTTAAAACTTTAGTGTCCACTCGTAGATAGGAATTTGAACTCTGAAGTAGTGACCATGTTTGATTTGATTATATTTGATTTGATTTGATTTGATTTAATTTAATTTGAGCTTCAATCTCAAATATTTGATATTTGAGGTAAGATTTGAGGTTAACCTCTTAAGAGGCTGAATCCATCTCAAAGTTCTCTGTCAGCCAATGGATTATGATCGTCAGGAACCCTGACTTTCCTGAATGCGACCACATGTCGAGGGTGATCGACACTCGTCGGGTCGCTGCTTTTCTCAACCTGTCTTTGATTGACAGAATAATCTCGTTCTTCAGTGTTGGGAGCAGAAGTCTCTGCACCTTCCCCACAGACGGGAGATCGTAGCAAGGGTCCAGTGCCTTGACCAGCTTTCGCAATGTCTTGTTTTCTGTGAGATGAGGCCAGCCAGCACTGGCCAGAAAGTCAGTGGTCAGCATATCGCACTTGATTCTCTTCTCATGCGTCTCTGTATATGGTGTGACCATGGCTTCTGCTTCATCTTTGGTGGGGAAAAACGTTCGCACGTCAGGCTGCTTCGTCCCTTCCGCCCCCTCCGACCACTTCTCCTGTCTTTCTTAGAGCAGCTGCACATGTTTGTCAGACGTGATCGTCAAGCCATGCTGATTGATGAGGTGGGTTTGAAAAGAACTGGTTGCCGCTGCTGCATACTCACAGCCATAAATAGTTTCTCCTTCCCCCTCCGCTCCTTGTATTTTCACCTGACACTGAATCACATTTACCCCCTTTTGCACGGACCATTTTTTTTTTTTTATTTGAATCAGCATGCGTGACGGATCCGTACTTGCAAAAGTTTTTTCGGGACCTTCATATTTGAGGTTGAAAGTCATATTGATCAAATATTTGATCGTATTTCATAGGTCTTTAAACACTAGGTGCTCCCTGAGTGGATATTTGATTTGAGCTTAAGCCCTACCTTAAATCAAATCAAATCAAACATGGTCACTACTCTGAAGCTTTATTCAGCTACTAAACTAAGATTTTTTTTTTAACGATATTCAACGAGTTTATACAATTATCACGTCGTCTGAGCTTGTATCTGAGGGACCTCTCGACGGTGCAAACTAGGGTACAAGTTGAAGCCCTGCAGTGGACTGCGCGGGGCAACCCGGAACATCAATCCGATCCTATCCTATCCCACCGAACCTGAGCCAGCTAGTATACAGTACTTTGTAGCACAATCTTTTATGGTTGCAGCGAGGGTTGCAGTTTTATGTTTGGATTGTCGTACAATGCTAATCCAAGTCAACCAGGGAGGGGACCCTCCCGGTTGTTTTGCTTTCCCTTGTCAGTATGACGCGCTTTGCAAACTGGACACTTCCATTTGTCTATTGCAGTTTTTATAGTGGTACTCCTCTAGGGTACTTAAAAAAGCTTTTTCACTCGTGGTTGAACGATTCCAAATCAGCATTCATTGAGACCAACGGCGGGTGCAGGCAGATCGATAAAGTTGTTTCAATTCGGCCAGCCAGATCGATCAGTAGACAATCAATCATCCTTCAGGTTGCGCTCTTCGAATCCTGCATGCGTCAAAGCGATCATGAATGACAGAGGTGTTAGAACAAATGCTTGCTGTCAACCGACTCTTTACCGGCAGAGAGAGTAAGAAAAAGGAAGGGCGGGGGAGAGGGGAAGCACTATTCAGATAGCCTTGCTGGTCCATCAGCGATTCGATGTCTTGAGATCAATTGCATATCCGATGTCTTCTTCTTCCAGTCACTGACTTGATGGAAGCATTGTTGATTGCCTTCTGCTTGTCGATGGACTCTCTGAGGGCTTCGTAGACAAGAGCCACGGCCGGACCGTGAGAGGAGTCCATGGCCTTCCCACTCGGGGGCGCTTTGGACAGTCCCAACTGCACGCGTTGCATTGCATGGGGGGGGGGGAGGGGCAGAAGAACAGACAAATAAAAAAAGATCAACAAACACACACACACACACACACACACACACATACACAGAGGAAGAGAGAGACAGTGAGTGAGTGAGTGAGTGAGTGAGTGTGTGAGTGAGTGAGGGAGTGTGTGAGTGAATGAGTAAGTGAGAAAAACAGAGAGAGAGAGAGAGAGAGAAAGAGAGAGACTGACTCTAAGATACAGACAAAGGTGCCGCAGAGGGTCAGAAGAAGGGCGGCAGGCAAGAAAGTACTAAGGAAGCGTGTCCTGGGAGGGAGCAAGAGGGGCGAGTAAAGCACACAAGCACAACCTCATCGTTCAGTCTCATTCACTCTCCTTTGCATTCATGTTAAACAACAAACAGTCAGGCTCCCCACTCACTCACTCATTCCCTCCCTCACTGACTGACTGACCTTGATCGGCAGGGCCGTTCGGAGAGCGTCCAGGTCCGCGTTGCAGCTCTCCAGCACGTCGTCATCTGCATTCGTTCGTTCGTTCGTTCGTTCATATGCATCGGTCGTCCGTCTGTGCGTCCATTCATTCATCCATACATCCATCCATCCATCCATTTATACATGCTTCCATACGTACATCGTGAAATGAGGTGAGAGAACAGCAAAGAACAGCGAAGAGAAAAAAAGAAAACGAAGACGTGGAAAGGGACAGTGCGTATTTTTTGAGAACAGCAGGATCAAAACCTCACTTTTGATTTTCCTGCCACACACACACACACACACACACACACACAGGCAGTCAATCTCCCTCCGTCATGCGCTCTTTGTCTCTCTCATGGCTTACCGCTTTCCTGAGGGGGGGCTTTGGACCTCTTCTCTGCATGCACAGAACAGAAAGCAGAGGGGGCACAACACACAATGTGTGGTTTCATTGCGTGAAGAAGAAAACCAGCAGCTGGTGTCGCTAGGTAGGGAGATGAATCAAGACCGAGGAGAATTGCTTTGGAACCATACACAGAAACAGAGGAAAAGAAACGAAAGCATCCTCTTCCCGTCGACCACATGTAAAACGGCAGGAGGACAGACTCTGAGAAAGCTCATGAACCATACGGACGGAGTTTCTGACAGATGAACGACTCTTCAAAAAGCCCCAAACTAAGAGAGAGACGGCAGTGCCCATGGAAACATTTTTGACAGACCAGAACAGACGAAACAGATACACACACCTGACCAGACCAAACGAGACACAAGAACAGACAGACCCGCAAAGGCAAATTCGCGGAGATCCTTCACGATCGAATCGACGACCTCCGGCAGACTTTCTCTCTGCAACAACAAACAGCAGACACAAAGATACACACACACTCAAACACACGTATATATATACACACACACACAGACAGAGAGAGAGAGAGGCAGAGGGGGAGAACAGAGGGACAAAACGAGAAGGCAACGGAAAAGAAAGGGAACAAACCGACCTGGACAACTGTCCGGAGGTATCTGTAGAGAGGGACCGACTCCGCCGGGCTCACTCCGTTTTCATTCACGAACGCGTTGGCAAGCTGCAACCAGAAACTCACTTGTTCGTTCGTCCGTTCGAAGATTTTAGCTCAGCAGGAAGAAAACAAAATCGGGATGAAGACACGAGAGGGTATCTGTTGACAGCTTTGAACCAAAGCGCTGCGGCTCAAGGGGCAATTCAGAAATAATTTGGACACCCCGACCCAAAAATGCGCTGAACCTGAGGAGGTATTTATCATTCCAATTTTGAAATAACTTTCTGACTCATGGCAGCATGCGTGTTTGAAAAGCTCTTGGTGCAAAACCACTGATTGAAAGAGACTTTCATCCGCCACACCGTCTGCTGACCCACCTCCTTACACTTCTTCCCCTTGTTCTCTGGCTTGATCGATGATGGGATTCTCAACTCGTGAGTCTCCTGTTGCTCCCCTGTCCCTCGTCCGATCTGAAAAAAAAAAAATGAAGAAGGAAAGAATAGAGAAGAGGAATGCCACATGACGAACATGAACGAATAATCAAAGAGTGAGCAGGAAGAATTGAGAGAAACGGGAAGGAAAACGAATGACACATCACAGTGTCGGAAATCTGGAACACCAAAACGTTCAGTGTGCAGATGTGTGTGTTCAAAACGAGTCAAGGGGGAAAGCAGGAAACATGCAGGACAACCTCTCCTCCGACTTTCTCTCTCGCTCTGAGTGAGTGTGTGAGTGAGTGAGTTTGTGTGTGTGTGTGTGTGTGTGTGTGTGTGTGTGTGCGTGTGAGAGCGAGAGGGGGGCGGGGGAGGAAGAAAAAAGAGCGACTTTGCGGAGTGCAGGGAGAGAAACAAGTGGGAGAGAGACAAAGAAGACCGAGGGAGAGAAGAGAGAGAGCCGACCTTGACCCCCACAGAGAACAGAAGTGACTCTCCTGCAAGAAAGCCAGAATAACAACACGGTGAGGAGTCACCCATGTAGATGAGCAAATTCAAGAAAATGATTGTGGGTGCATAAAATAACGAAGCAAGCAACATACGACGCAGCAATGTTGTCTTTGCGATGCTAAAATGAGCGTGCTTCCGATAATTTTTCAGTAAGACGCACAGGTGGTCTTTCCTCATCCTCCCATCCTGACGTTTGCACGACTCCATTTCCCTTCTTTTCATAGTAACTGATCCCAAAAGTCAGGTCGATGTAAAAGAAATACGAGACCAAAAGCACGTCAACTGCGCCGTCCCTCATTGTGCCCTGCAGCAAAAAAGCAGGCTCTCTCTCTCACACACAGAGACACAGAGACGTACAGAGACACCCACAGACACCCACTGACATTCACTCACTCACTCACTCACTCACTCACACACTCACACTCACTCTCTCTCTCTCACACACAAACACACACACACCGACCTGTCGCGGGGTCCTTTTGTCCTCTGCTCGTGTTCAGCTTCAGGTTCAAAATCTGCAAATTGACAAAGAAGCCGAAAAACAAAAACATGCGGATGAGTTTGGTCTTCTGACTGTTGAACGCAGGGAGCACCGGCCCCATTCCGTCAGTTCTCGCCAGGACATGCAGACACATAATTTAAACTAGGATTCAAAGTTGCCGCCTGGCACTTTCCTTGCCTTCAAGAAGTCTGACTTCGTCTTTCGTTCCTCCCTCCCTCCCTCCCTCCCTTCCTCCCTCCCCATTTCCTCCCTTGGACTAAAACGCACGTTCCCACTCACCCACCTGCTTGTACAGCTGCCCTGAAGAACCAACCGCCCCCCCTGCAAAGGACCAGACAAGAACGTGAGAAAGAAAACGGTCTAAAGAACACAGTCAAACCAAACAGGCATTGTTCAGAGCTCTGTATGTGTGTAGGTATTCGTGTGTTTGTGCAAGGAGGAAACCCGACTGAGGTTCTCAGCTTGTGTGGCTGCACGCCTCTCTCCCCCTTCCGCAGCTATGCGAACGGAACGAATTCCGCTCAGACCGCCGGTTTGCTTGGTGCAGTCTGGACTGTCATCAGGGATCCGAATAGACTTTGCCCATACGAATCTTCAGTGGAGATGTACCTTATATCACAAGAAAGCGCAGGCCATTCCGATCTAAGCTCAGGCTGACCTGCTGCTGTGGGGCTGTCCCCCATCAGCGGTTTCACCCTGTCTGGCCCCACGACGGAAGCAATTTGAGCGACCCTGGAAGGAAAAGGAATTCAGTGGAAGAATGAAGGAATCTGGAATGTTCAGATGGAAGAAAGAAATGCATTCGAGGGAGCGAGCAGCGTTGAGAGGAAGAGAGGAAGAAGCGGGGCGACGGGGTCCCTCCTGGAGAAGAAAGGAAAGCGGTTGACAAAGTGGCTCGAACAGAACAAGAAAGATGACTGCGTCCCTGCACATCTCATCCTCTGCTTCTCTGTCTGCCTTTCTTTTTCTCCCCCCTTTACAAAGACCCACCATGTGTTTCGTATCACTTCGTCCTCGAATGTGAAATTGATTTGTGACGGCCTTGCGTTTGGTTGGTCCTTCCTGGTGAATTTGCAGAAGACAGAGAAGTCGATGCAGTGCCCCTCTGCGTTGACTGGCGACAACAGCCCTGACGTCTCTTTTCGGGGGTCTCTGTGGTTGCGTGGCTGGATCACCTCGATGGCATCCTTCGGTACTGCACTCAAACATGCAACAGAGACTCGATTCCTGTGCTTTCCGAATCAACCCAATTTCATCATTTAGTACTGTACGCGAAAAAGAACGGGGTAGACGGGTGATTGCTCCGGCAAAAGTCTGCACTCCTGCCACTGAAGCTGTTTCGACCAGAGCTTCTCTGCAATCCAGACAGTAAAAAGCCCGGGACGACTAGCACATTGACCTTCGACTTTCGATTTATCTCTCTGCCTCCACCCACCTGTCTCGTCATTCCCTCCAGCAACGAAAGAGAACACCAGACTCTCCGTGCTCTTGTCGTACTTCACATGGGCTTGCTGCAAATCGTACAGAGAGGGGAATAAACAGTCTTGTCACAAATTGCAGTGACAGGCGCTTTCCTCTGACGAACCATGTGTCGATTCAATAGAATTCTGCCAAACTCACCACTTCAGCCAGTTTCTTTGCAGATCTGAATTGCACCTTCACAGGCTCCTCCAGGATATCCTTCCCTTGCACCATCTTCCCTTTTGGAGTCTATCCTGATCCACGTGCCCAGCTACGTGATCGTAAGCAGACAGCCAGTCAGTTTCTTTGATCCTTCAGAACTTCCCCCAAAGAGGCACAGTCAGACAGACACACTGAGTCGTCCAGCAGATACGCGCCTCAATCGCTGTCTGTCTGTTGGCGCCCAACGCAAAGAAGGGCTCGACTGCAAGAGCACTGCAGACTGACACCTCACGGCTACCTGACGAGAAAGGGCCTGATGGAGCAGGCTGGAAGATTGTAGAGAGGTGGAGTGGGAGAAGATACGTGATTGCGTATGCGTGTGGCAGCACAGTCGATCTTCGGAACAGTTTGTCACCGTCTACTCAAGCGGACGGAAGAATTTTGTGACAGCACTTTGATCGTTCTTACACCAGCCTTTCAGACTGCACGGCTTGGAGGTTCCTCAAACAAATGTCGGCAAAATGGCGGCAAATCATACCGCAAATGCATGAAAGCCATGGCAAGCAATGGCAAGCATGCCATGCATGCAGCGCCGCGCCCCATCCGCGCCCCCAACTTGACGCTGCATGGTGCTCCCGCGGCCCAGAGTTCAAGGTCGGTCCCACGCTCCGGCCCGATTGCGTGTCCTGCAACTGTTGCTCAAGAATGCAGGCTCAAGATAGCATGTTATGGGATTTGCCTGACCTTCACAGGGACCTAAATATGGTCCTAAAGTGGCGTCCTCTTTTCTGGTGGGAAATCTTCGGCTAATCAATTTTCTTGCGCAATAGTCTGGGCACAAGTAATACACGTCTTACAAAGACGACGCGTTGCTACGGGGGACCTTTCGTATCATTTTAGCGTGAGCCGTTTGAAGGATTCACGGAAATCGATTGCCAAGGGTCGGCTTCGAAAGTCTGAGCAGGAAACAAAACGTGGCTCTCTCGAATTTCTTCAGCCTTCATCTTCAGCTCGACAATTCCGTCCTCTGTGATGTTCGATGTGAGGAGACGGAGTTCTGACACTCCCCCTTCCTTTCTCATACACGGACAGAATGACTTTGAGGAGCCCTTCCTGGAATCTCTTGAGAAGGGAGGGGAACACTCAAGAAGCCCAGCAAGGCGGAAGGTGTATAGACGTCCGGGAGCAATGCATCGGTCTTGGAAGACACTTGGTTTCTCTGCCTTGGTAGGCCTTTCCCTCCTCAGTCTTGTCACTGTGAGCCTCTTTGTGTACTCTATCCAAGAGACGGGTCCGTCTCTTCAACCGAATCCTCTCAGTGGAACACAAGCAGGGAGAGAAGATGTCATACACCCAGCCCTTACCACAGAAGTACGATCTCCCCAACCCTCATCTTTCCGGGGTTCCACTCCACCGGTCCCCCTCAGTCCGGAGACGGCTGTCAAATCAGGCAGAGACGGAGACGGAGTAGGGCTTACAGGTGCAGAGGCAGAGGTCGTAGTGGAGCCTGGGGGGGGATCTGAGGATCCCATTCACGACTTTCTGGAAAAATTCGCTCCCTGGCTGGCGGGAATGAACACTGTGCTGTTGTTATCGGTGGGCACGTTGGTGGTTGTTTGTTTGATTACGGGCGGGACAGTGGGTCTGTTTCTGATCCTCACAAAGATGCGGGGGGCATTGGGGAGAATTTTCGCACTAGCCAATCCCGACTTCTGGCTGATTGTCTGGGGTACCTTTTTCCTCTTTGCCGGCACTGTGACTCAAATGGTGATGCCTGCAGTGTTGGGTGACTTGAGCAATTTGGTGACCAGCCAGGAGGACCCAGAAAGCAAAAGTGCGCGTCTGAACCGCACCATTTTCTTGTTGGTCATCGCCATGACGGCAGGATCTGTGTTCACAATGCTCAGGGGGGCATTCTTCACACTGGCAGGTCCGCATGTGGATGAGTCAGGAAGGCTGAAATTTGCTTTTTTGCCGAGGAGAGGAGAAACCCGGAGGAGAGAGTGTTGTGTCTGCATGCCTCCTTCTATTAATATAAGGACAATGAGAAAATGAACTGTGGTCCCCCCTCCCATTGCCCAGGGCTACCTCCCTTCCTCTTTCTCACTCCCTCTGTGCCTCTCTCTGCCCCCCTTGTCCGTGGCCGTGTAGTTTCTCTCTTCCCTCTTCTCTGTCCTGGTTGCTTGAATGCCCCGGCTTTGCTGTTGAAGACGGCGAAGAAGGGTTCAAATAAGCCTGCATGATAAGCATCCAAACTGCTTTCCCCCCCTTGTTTCTATTTCTCCTTCAGGTGAGAGGGTGGTTGCCCGTCTTCGAAGAAGGCTCTTTCTTTCTCTGGTGAGTTTCTCCCGCTCTCTCTCTCTCTCTCTCTCTCTCTCTCTGTGCCTTTTGTTTGTGTGAGAACGCTTGCTCGTCGATCCCTTTTGTATTTGAAATGGTGTCATATTCCGGTTCGCCTGTGTCAATTGGATTCTCCAGTGCATGCTGCTACACTGAATGAAGATCTCGTGACTCGATCCTGCCAGACTTCTTTCTGTGTTTGTGCAAGGTTGCCTGCCTGACGGCTCTCTCTCTCTCTTTTCTTCTCTCCCTGCTGAGTGGTCTCGTCTCCCTGCAGGTTCGCCAGGAGATTGGGTTTTTCGATGAGGTCCAGTCGGGAGAGCTGGTCAACAGATTAGCGGCAGACGCGACGACCATTCAAAACGCAGCGACAGTCAACGTCTCCATGGGACTCAGGTAGGTATGTGAGGTGTCTGCATACCGATCTAATCTAACATTGCTCCTCTTCACACGTGAGGGACTTTCTGCTTTCAAACTCAAGTCAGCACGCGCATCGACTCTAAAAGTAGCAAGCGAACGAATGGACGGACCACCATTGCTTCGTTCTGCATTGCCGGAGGCACACTTAATCCCCAAAGTCGACCTGTGTTCGTGTTCGTGAATTGAGTGAAGAGGGTGGTACGTTCCTTTCCTTCTCCATTGTCTGCATCTGTTTGGTCCTTTTCCTCCCTCCCGAGACCTGGTGGACATAGAGTGACTGGCCGGAGTGTGAGCGTCCTGTTTACTCTGCGTGTGTGTGCGTGTGATTTTATCTGCATATCAATGTGCGTCATGCAGGTGGCTTGCCTTTACTTTCAATTCTTTTTTCTGTACAGAATTAATAAAAGAATTCTGGATGAAAGTAAACATATCAATGTGCGTCATGCAGGTGGCTTGCCCAGGCCGTTTTGGGTTTGTTGGTTCTCTTTTTGGTCTCCTGGAAGTTGACCTTGGTGATGGTCGCAGTGGTGCCTCCAGTGGCTGTCTTCGCTGTGCTATACGGCAAGCTGGCGGGGAAAGTGAGCGAGCAATATCAGAAGGCCCTCGCAGAGGGGGGGGAGGTGGCATCGGAGGTGTTTGGGGGAATCCGAACAGTTCGAAGCTTCTCTATGGAGGTTGGTATGGGAGGAGGGAGTTGTTGCATCTGTTTTTCGCATCTGGTGTGGATTTGCAGGAGCGCTGCTTGGTAGAGAAGTAAGAGGTTTGCAGAGGAGGGTTGGTAGACGGTACCTGCGCCGTCGGTTGAGTAGTTCTTTCTGCACTTATCCGTGACGAAACAAAGGGCTGACTGGCCTGAAGGAACAATTTGGGGATCTTACTCTGAAGCTTATGCTCATGGGATCCTTCTGTCTCTGTCTGTCTCTCTGTCTGTCTCTCTTTCTGTCTCTCTTTCTGTCTGTCTGTCTGTCTGTCTGTCTGTCTGTCTGTCCGTGCAGGTGCGCAAGGAGGCCGCGAGATACAACGGGAAAGTAGACGCTGCATACAAATTGGGTGTGAAACAGGCATGGTCAGTCAGCGGGTGCGTGTGAGGGAAAGCCTGCGTTTCTTTCTGCCTGCGTCGCTCCTGCAGGACTTTTTTGGGGTGTGTTTGTGCACCCTCCCTCTCTCCCTGTCTGTCTGTCTGTCTGTCAGTCTGTCACTCTTCTTCTGTGAATGGACCGACCCAACTGGGAATGAATGTGCATATGCAGGTACTATGGTGGTTTTTCGGGTGTGGTCGGTTTGGTTGCCTATCTCGCCATTGCTCTCGTTTTGTGGTATGGGGGGAAGCTGGTGATCTCCGGAGAGATGAGTCCGGGAACTCTCACGTCCTTCCTCTTCTACACTCTCTACGTGGCCATCGCAGTCAGTCAGTCAGTCGGGGCACTCACGAATTAATGCGTGAGATCAGTCTGTTTGTGATTCTTGTAACAATGTCTGGGTGGGCTTTTGTGTTGTCTTCTCTTTCTCCAGTCACAGCCAAGTCTTCCACTCGCATTCTTGAAGCCGCACAGAAAAATTCACTCTCGACATAAACAGATGCACATTCTCCATTCTCCTTGCCTCTTTCTGACTTTCTATTTTTTTCTTAATACCCGATTCTCTCTCTGTGACGGTCTCTCTCTGTGCAGGTGGGCGGCCTGGGTGATCTCTTCAGTCAGTTGATGAAGGCAGTCGGGGCTTCCCGTCGGATTTTCTCCTTCATCGACAGGGAACCTCTAGTGAACTGCGAGGGGGGGGAGAGACCTGACGAGGGGGTCCTTGGAAGAGGGGGGAAGCAGACAGAGGGAGTGAAGGGGAAGGGAGGAGCCATTGCAGGGGAGATCGTTTTCGAGAACGTCGAATTTGCATACCCGCAACGATCGGATGTGCAGGTGGCAAGAGGACTGAGCTTCACATGCAAGTGAGTCAGTCAGTGAGAGGAAAAGAATCATTCCAAAGAAACACGCCGGCTCACGAGATGAATTCTATTGGGCAGCAAAATCTCAAAGCAAGTGAACTGTTTTTTTCGTTGACTCGCAACTGAATAGACGGATAAAAAGTGGAGACTCCTAAAGAAGTGTTGAATGGGTCGCAATGAGATCGCTGGTATCCGTAATTTTCTTCTTGTGCGCAGACCGGGAGAAGTTGTGGCGCTCGTGGGGCCCTCAGGAGCGGGTGAGTGCCTGCCTTGCTGCCTCTTCTTTTCTCTCTCTGCCTCCCTTCCTCCTTCCCGTTCCCTCTCTCTACGGGATGGATTCTTGTGTTTGTGGGGTGGTTGATTCTTGGTCGTTACGCTGTCACGCGAGGCTGGGGGGTCCATTTAATTTTCATGAAGGACACACATGTGCATGATTTCTGTGCGCATGTGTTCGTGCGTCCCTTTTCCTTCAGGCAAATCGACGATTGTTGCTTTGATAGAGCGCTTCTACGACCCTACTGCTGGCTCAGTGAGTCTGGACGGAAGGAATCTGAAGGACTTGGACCCTAGGTGGCTCCACGAGAAGGTCGGGGGGGCAGATGGGAAGGAAAAAGGGGGGGGGCTCTCCTTGAACAGTTTCTCCTTGAAGAGGTCTAAACTGGATGAACAGAAAGCGGGGGAGTTGGAGAAAAGACATGGACATGTGCCAGATTATTGTACGGTCTTTCGTGTACGTAAACTGTGGTAAAAGACGAGGAAGCGCGAGAGAGAGCTTGCGCTGGCTTTCCCTTTCGGTGACCTGCCTAGGTAAAGAGGAGAGCTGATTTGTTTTGTGAGAAGTCTCAATCAATCAACATGAAGAGGACGGCAAGCAATTTTTCCTTGACTTCTTTCTTCTCTCGAATGGCCTCATCATTCTCACCTTTGTCTGTTTGTACATTGGCACAATAAATTAAGAGAAGGAAAGGAGAGGAAACGGCGCATAGTCTGTCTCTCCATCCGTTTGCGTACAGGTCGCCCTCGTTGCACAAGAGCCTGCCCTCTTCTCCGGCACCGTCGCCGAGAACATCGCATACGGGAGGGAGGCAGGCAGCTGGACGATGGAGGAGGTCCAGAAGGCTGCAGAGGAAGCAAACGCCCACACGTTCATCTCAGGATTTCCTGATGTCAGTCAGTGCTGCCTCGTCATGTCTTGTCAGGCTCTACAGCAATGCTCAGAGAATCACCCAAGAACGTATATATTTGTGTGGCAGAGTGTCTGTCTCAACGGGCAGCTCTTTTTTCTGATTTACACAAGGAGAAGCAAACGAGAAGTGATTGAGAAGAAGAAGATGAAACAGCGAAACAGCTGGGTCAGTCTTCAGTCGACTGGTGCAAAACATGAGTGTCAGAAAGGGTCAGCTTGCCTGAATAGGATTTTGAGTGTCGATAGACAGAAGGAGGGACAAGTACGGAAAGAGAATGCTCTTAGGTGTAACAAAGTCAAAAACAGAATGGGCGTGGTATTCTGACTATGATATGTTTACACGTGTGTCTGTGACACTGTCTCGCTGTGTGTGTGGTGTTGTGCCTGACCACCCCTGTGTTTGCAGGGTTACGACACAAAAGTCGGAGAGAGGGGAGTCCAGCTGTCAGGAGGCCAGAAGCAGAGGTGAGTGGGTTAGCACAAGGAGGGCGGATGAGGGAATAACACATAAAATTACGACCTGGAAAGTTCGCATCCATGCTGCTGCTCTCTGAATTAATACTGCAGTACTTTTTGGGAATCATCGCACCAGAGAGAAGCAAAAAGAATGCGAAGGAGAGAAGGCGCAAAAAAAAAGGGGGGGGAGAGACCAGGAAAGAAAAAGGAGCATTTCAAAAGGGCAGATATGAGTCCTTTTCTTTCATTTCAAAAACTCTAAAGAGAGCGACATAACTGTGAGAATGTATTTGGTTCTCTTCTGCCTCTCTTGTCATGCAAGCGCACACCCAGAGACAGCGGGATGGGGAATAGGGAGACAGAAAGCATGCGTGTCTTCATTGAGTTACTCCCTCCTGCATTCATTGTGCTACCTGTTGCTTGGTTGCTTGCAGAGTTGCGATTGCGAGAGCGTTGATGATGAATCCGCGCGTCCTTCTTCTTGACGAGGCGACCTCTGCCCTGGATGCAGAAAGTGAGGCCCTCGTTCAGAAAGCGTTGGAGAGAGTCATGAAGGGAAGAACTGTGGTCATCATCGCACATCGGTCGGTTGGTTGGTCGGCCAGTGCGTTGACCCCATTTTTTCTCTTGATTTTCGCTGCTTAGCTTACATCTGTTCTATTTGAGCGATTCTGGGTCCTTGAAAGAAAGGAAAGTGAGCTGCGTTGTGTCCACATTGCTTCACAGCTTCTTGCTTCTTCTTCGCCCCGCCTCCCCTGCCTCTCTTGAATTGTTCTCTTTACACCCTCCTCTATACGTACCTTTGCGCAGTCTGAGCACGGTCAGGGATGCCGACCAGGTTTTGGTGCTGAATCAGGGCAAGGTTGTGGAGTCTGGAACGCACCCGGAACTCCTGAAGGCTGGGGGGCTGTACAGGGACCTAGTGAGGAGACAACTGCAGGTTGGTTGGGCAGACTAACTAGGTAGGGGGAATGAATGATCATGTGGAGGAAAATATCGATCGATCGTTTCGTTGTTGAAATGCAGCAACCATTGCCTTTCTTGCCGTCTTTTGGGTTCGATCTTTTTTGTGGTTCTGCAATCTTATGCGGGAAGAGAGGAAACTGTTACTTCTTTCTAAACGTGTGGAGGGGGATCTGGGTCTTCCGTCGAATCTCGTCGAGCTAGCCCGGGAGGTCCCTTCCTTCATCCTCTGTTGTCTCTGTACGAAATTGTTTTTGTTTTCTTTTTTGGCTTTGTGAACCCCTTTTTTCTTTTCTTTTGGTCTCTTGTGGGTTGCTAGGTTGATTTTCTGCTGAATACATGCAGTGGGCAGATGGGAGCGAGGGAGCCCCGACGGCCGTGGAAGGGGAAGACGACGCGGCACTGTTGCAAGAGTGAGGGCGGTGAACGAAGGAGACACGATGTGCGGAACGCTTTTTTGTTCGGCTTTGTTGGGGGAAAGGGGGAAGGAAAGGGGAGAAGGGGATGCGAGGCTTTCTGACGGTTCGGCAACGACAGAAGATTCACGATGAAACAAATGGATCGAAGAAAAGTATTGAATAAAGGTGATCTGACTACTTCACTCAAAGAAGGGGTGCGACGCGAAGAAAGAAGGAGAGACGCATGATGGTTGGTTTACTTGTACTGCAGAAGGTCGTTGAGGAAGTACGAGGGGAAAAAAGCAGACGGGAAAAGTGAGACTCCCGGGGAAGGAGGGAGGGTGCGTGCAACGACGATGGATCTTGAGAGAGGATGGGAGACGCAAACAGAAGGAATTCAGGAAAGAAGGGAGTCGACAGAAGTCGAAAGAGAGTCTGCACTCTCTGTTACAGTTTTCCTGGTGGCCGACGACAGTATTTGTGACGATTTTCCGAATTCAAAAATAGGACAGACAGGTACCCTGTCTTAGAGCCGAAAGATGCTTTCGAAAAGAGGGAAAAGCGCAAAAGTCATAGCAGTCAGAAAGCCGCGAAGGCAGTCTGGCGGCCGGGAGTGAAATTGATGTGTGCATTCAACATGATTCCTCGGCAATCGGGGCGCTTCAGACGTTTCAAGAGTCAAAGTTGTAGTAAGCAACACCTATCGTAGGTGCATTGAGGCGTATTAAAGCAAAAAGTAGCAAAAAGGAAGTGAAGGAGAGAAAAAAAGGTGAGGATGATGAAAAAAAGAGGTCAGAAAAGAGAGCTTCGAAAAAAATATAGGAACTATGACCTACTGTGACTATACAGACTCAAAAAACAAGCAGTGTAATTAAAAATTAAAAAAAGAAAAACGTTCTCAATCTAGTTTTCAATGTATCTGTGATATACAAATAATTTTTGTGACTAGCTCTGTGAGTTAAACACTGAGTTTCAATATAAAGAAATATTTTTGTTTTTTTTTTCAGCTTTTAAAATACAAAACAAAATAAAAGACCATAAATTAAATAGACGCTCGCTCTGACGGTCGACTACCGCATGATTATCCAGTTTTGAAAGTTAGATGAAGTTAGAACTGAAATTAATTAAAGGTTTCCTTTGATCTTAACTTAAAGGCAGGACGCCGCAGGAAGCTTAAATTATTTAAAGCTATCGATAGCAACTTGCATCGACCATGCAACACATGAACAACAGTCAAACAACAGTTGTTTTATCTATGCAATGCTTGAACTAGTGTTTGAACAACATTAAACCGATCCACGAGCGGAGAAACGCTGGAGATTGTTTACGAATTTGCAAGCCGCTATAGGCTCAATTTTCTAAATCTACCACGCTTTTGAACAGAGCCGCCTAGCGTGGGCATACCAAAATTTTGGCAGGTCCGGGGGACCCATAGCGCCCGTCACATACCGTCTAGCCGTATTCTAGCCGTGGTCACCATCACAATTGGCTATTTTTTAAGACAGTGATTGGCTATTTTTGCTATATCCCTCGAGCATCATCTTAAGTCACGCAAAGTGATGCTGCTTTCTTGAACTCCGAGTCCCTGCCGTAGCGAGGACAGACAGTCGAGTGGATCTGACTAAGTATCAATACTGTTGTCTTCTAAGCCCCTTGTGTACATTCAATCTGCTTCCATGCTAGCTCTTTCAGTTTAATTCCTAGTTTAATTCGTTCTCCTAATTCGTTTTCAGTCATGAGTGCACACGGTTCTGAATCAGGTGATGTGGAGATGGAGGCCGCAGACCTTTCTAATGAAGTGCAGCCCCAAGCCGGCCAGCAAACGCAAAGCTGGTCTACGACGAGAGATGGAAGAGACCTGGACACGTCTGGGAATGCCAAGAAGTTCTTGACCACTCACGGATGGAGAATCGCAAAGCCGGCAGGTAGGTATTCTCTCACTGTAGCTCCACATGTTTGTTTCAATTTGAAGTCATACACTCCCTCTTTCTTCTCCCGCTTTTAGAAAAAAGACAGCAGAGACTGCAGTGTTACACACACAGTAACTCCGACTACTCCCCGCAATTAAGGAGACGGGAGTGGAGAAAGAGAAAGAGAGGCAGAGAGTAGCGAAAGAGTCCCCCCTAAGCTTCTGCAAGCACTCCCTGCCCCCTCACAGGATCGCAGCAGAGGGAGGGGAGGGTGGGGAGGGAGGCGAGGGTGGGGAGATTGCACGTGTGATCCCGTTCAGGATAACAATCATGCGGGTAACATGCCGGAAAACCGACCCGGTGCTGGCGGGGTCCTAGACGGGGTCGGGGTCATGAATTTCAATCATGGGGGGTTCATATGAAGTGGACCCTGCAGGCACTGAGAAAGGCTATATGATTGCACAAGACATCCCCAGCAGCCAGCCAGGCAGGCAGAAATCAGACAAAAGTGTGTGCGGAACGGCAGAACAGTGAAGGGGGTGAAGGATGGAACAGTTGAGGTCCAAATGGAGACCCAAAGCAAACATACACCATCACTTATATATATATGCTCCATCTGCAACTAGCCTAGCAACTAGCCCTCTCTCTACAGAGGAGTGTAGTCCACAGAAAGGAGTTCTTGAACAGGAAAGGAGTTCCAAAGCACCAGAGAAGGTTTCCAGAACAGACATCGATGTCGTCCACACGTCATCCGAAGGTTCGATCGAAATGCCATTTCGATCCTCGAAGGCGAGATCCCTGAAGCGCCCTTCCTTGCGCAGCCAGCGCCTTTGCCGAGCATAACGAACGCACACAAGAGAGAAGAAAGCTTGTGAATGCATCTAGAAGCGGCAGCAAAGGGGAAACCGCTTCTAGACGGGCATTCCGTTCTGTTCTGGACGCAAAGTTTGAAGGCCGATCAAGTATCGATCCGGCTTTGAAAGGTTCGAAATTGAAAGCCGCGGAAAGCCGTTCCTGCCCTTCACAACACAAAGCACAGCTTATGGAAAGGTCTTCGGCAAGGTGGATGGCTTTCCGTTTCAAGCGGCTTGCGATTTGCTTCCAGATTGAAGCCCGTTCACTTCAGACAGAAGCTGCAAAGTCAGACAGACTGCATGACAATTTGACGGTAATTTTGACCTAAATTTCTAGACTGCATCATTGCATGCATGCATCGCAAATTCGTGCAACACTTTCGACGCACGCAAACAACACTTTGACGCACGCGCGCGCGCATGCACTCAGTGCATGCATGCGTTCCGCGCGTGCGTCAAAGTGCATGTTGTTAAACAGTTGTTTGCGTGCGTCGAAAGTGTTGCACGAATTGTGAGAGCGAACTTAATTAACTCAGGGAAGGTGTTGTTGAAGTGTTCACACCATTGCTATATATATATATACTGTGCTATACTACGGCTAGAAGGATGTTTCACATTTCAGGGCTTTTCTCTGTGTCGCAAAACCTGGAGAAGCATTGAGTCAGGAAGGACAAGCTCTTCGCAGCTGCAAATCTGCTGTTTGAGAGTCAAATTGAGACTTGAGCACTGTTGCACAACGCCAAGGTTTTCTGCATCTTTCCTGAAGACCGACGGCCACTAAAACTGAGCTCTGGAAAGCAACCACTTCTCTCTTCAGCAGTGGAGGTCCTGTGTCATGCGGACGCTCTTCACATTGTTTGGCCTCTTGCTCCATGCCCCTCTTGGAGTGAGCGGAGCTGAGGAAATGGGAGACAATTGGGAGACAAGTGGGAGTCAACCATTAGTTCTCTTTCTCCATGTTGGTCTGCTGTTCTGTCTGGGCAGTTGCAAGACCAGGAGGGAGTGAGGAGTGAGAGGGTCATTGACAGAAAAAACCCTTTGAGTTAATTCCACAGAATTTCCTGCGAATTCCGTGCGGAGAAAGCCGGTCGTTCAGGAGGGAGACAAGTGGGAGTCGACGATTGGTCCCTAGATTGGTCCTCTTTCTCCGTTTTTGTCTGCTGTTCTGTCTGGTCAGTTGCGTGACCAGGAGGGGGTGAGGGGTGAGGGGGTTATTGACAGAAAGATGCCTTTGAGTTCCTCAGAATCTCCTGTGGGACTTGACGATGAGGCCCCCCCTCCAGAGGAACTGAAAAACTCCCCCCCGGAGACTGCTCATGCAGACGAGCGACCGCTCCCCCTTCCTCGCATGATGACTTCCCTGCAGAAAAAGCCGGTCGTTTCGGAGGGAGACAAGTGGGAGTCGACGATTGGTCCTCTTTCTCCGTTTTTGTCTGCTGGTCCGTCTGGTTGTGTTGTTTCTCGGGGGGGGAGGGAGTGGCATGTAGCTGCCAGAAGTTCCTCCAGAACGACTTGGCGCTCCGCCCGCCCCGAACCCCCACCCCGACCCCGAGGGCACAGAACCTGAAGAAATCATTCCAGAAATAGCAGCAACACAGAAGGAAAAAGACGAGAGAGTAGACGACGGCCGGCCTGAGTCAGACATTGTCGTCCATGTGGAACCTCTGCAATCCTCTGATAACATGCCCATGGGATCCAATCCCAGTCGAGAATCGCAATCGATCCTTCCATCCTTTTCCCCTCTTCTCATCACTCCTTGTGGTGTGTCTGCTGGTCCGTCTGGTCAGTCGCGTAACCAGGAGGGGGTGAGGGGTGAGGGGGTTATTGACAGAAAGATGCCTTTGAGTTCCTCAGAATCTCCTGTGGGACTTGACGATGAGGCCCCCCCTCCAGAGGGACTGAAGAACTCCCCCCCGGAGACTGCTCATGCAGACGAGCGACCGCTCCCCCTTCCTCGCATGATGACTTCCCTGCGGAAAGAGCCGATCGTTTCGGAGGGAGACAAGTGGGAGTCGACGATTGGTCCTCTTTCTCCGTTTTTGTCTGCTGGTCCGTCTGGTTGTGTTGTTTCTCGGGGGGGGAGGGAGTGGCGTGTAGCTGCCAGAAGTTCCTCCAGAACGACGTTGCGCTCCGCCCGCCCCGAACCCCCACCCCGACCCCGAGGGCACAGAACCTGAAGGAATCATTCTAGAAATAGCAGCAACACAGAAGGAAAAAGACGAGAGAGTAGACGACGGCCGGCCTGAGTCAGACATTGTCGTCCATGTGGAACCTCTGCAATCCTCTGATAACATGCCCATGGGATCCAATCCCAGTCGAGAATCGCAATCGATCCTTCCATCCTTTTCCCCTCTTCTCATCACTCCTTGTGGTGTGTCTGCTGGTCCGTCTGGTCAGTCGCGTAACCAGGAGGGGGTGAGGGGTGAGGGGGTTATTGACAGAAAGATGCCTTTGCGTTCCTCAGAATCTCCTGTGGGTCTTGACGATGAGGCCCCCCCTCCAGAGGGACTGAAGAACTCCCCCCCGGAGACTGCTCATGCAGACGAGCGACCGCTCCCCCTTCTTCGCATGATGACTTCCCTGCGGAAAGAGCCGATCGTTTCGGAGGGAGACAAGTGGGAGTCGACGATTGGTCCTCTTTCTCCGTATTGGGGGGTTCTGTCTAGTCAGTTGCATGACCAGGAGGAGCGATCGGTCCCGCCGTTCCCCCTCCTCCTATGAGGCGTCTGGGGCGCTTCGTCCGGGGGAGGGGGTTGAGGACTCGGAGAAGGCAATCTGACGAGCAGCCCAGCCAGGAGGCTCTCCACATGATGCAGCACATCCCGATTGAGCCGGCTCCTTCCGACCATCCTGTCGATTTACTCGACATCGCGAAGGAAAGGGGATCTGACAAGCTGGGCATCTCCTCAAAGATAGCTCGGCTAGTCTTTGAGGATTGTTCTCTCGACGAATTCAACCCGCTGACGGACTACGGCCTTGTTGCGGCTCTTCAAGAGGTTCTCCTCGACAGCGGAGAGAGTGGTTGTGATGGAAGAGAAGGAGCCTTGATGGTTCTTGATGAGCTCTGCAAGCAGGATGCTCGGTGAGTCTCTGCTTTCTTTTCTTCCCGTTTTGACAACCTGTTGCCTTTTCTTCTGCTAGGTCCTTTTTCAATTGCTGGTGCACTCAGTGGCTTTCTTTCTCACATTCAGAACAGGTACGTATCTAGTCTTCAGCATGACGTGCTCTTGTCTCTGCGATATGTGTTTTGGCGCTTCTGCATCTAGACAAACGAGACAGAAACAGACAACATTTCCTCCTGTTTTGGTTGCGACTTTGTATGTTGACAGCTTGTTTCCTTGTGCTGCCTGCAGCTCTGCTCCCACCTTCATTGCATTCTGCGCCGCTAACATGCCCCTTCTCTTCGACCTCCTGTCCGACACGGAGCAACTCGTCCGGCGTGCCGCAGAGGCTCTGCTGAAGACCCTCACCACGGTCGACGCTCTCAAGATTGGTGTCACCCCCGTGCTCGCTGGTTTCCTTCCCTTCTCCCCTACCGTGAGAGACCCTTTTGAGAAAAGGTACGTACGGCCGCTGTGAGTGTCCAGCCAGCACCGGGCTCGTTCAGAATATGAATAAAGCTCTCGTCGGTCTACTTGTATTTCTCTCTATCTCTGCCTTTGCTATCGATCTGTGAGCTCTTCATTCACTTGTTTCGTCGGTGAAAGTTCATCACGGGTGGGGAGGGGGGCGGGGCTGATCGTTCTTCTTTCTTTCCTTTCCCGCCCGGTTGCCTGCATGCATCCATGCCTACATGCCCTACCTAGAACAGCGCTCCTCTCTTGCTTGCCTGACCGATACGCAGAGACCCGTTTCCTGCCTTCCGGTCTTCTCTCCTTTCTGCCTGTCTGTCTGCTTGGCTTCGTTCTTGCAGGTGGTCTGTCAGTGAGATCTGACGACATGGACTTTGACCTGAAGGACGCGCCGGGGGGAACAAGAGGAAAATATCCCAAAAAGTGAGTATTCTTTTGTGTGGTGACAACCTTTTCGTGGAAGTCAAAATCTCCACCCTTGCGTGTTGGGTGCCACACGCGGGTGTTGCAGCGAAGACATGGCTTCCTTTGCATGGCTGTTGAGGCAAGCCTGAGAAGAGGTGTTCGTCATAATCGGTCATAATGCCACACAAAGCTGAGTCGACGTTCAATGCAGTCGCATTCATTCTTCTGTCTAAAGCGACCTCTGTAGAATCTCGGTAGAAAATCTCCTCAAATTAGTTCTCTGTCAAATCTCTGTACAAATCTCTAATTGCTTCTCTGTCGCATCTCTGTAGAGCTGTCCCCTGCAGCCAGCCTCCCGGCATCCTTGCCCTCCTCTCAGCCCCTCTCTCTCCGCTCCCTCCCTCCTTCCCTCCCTCCCTCCCTCCCTCCCTGCTTGACACTGGTTCATCACTTCCGCCCCACTCCCTCCAGCTACCCCAAGCTAGCTGCCACGAAGAGATCCTTCTAGCTTCCCCCTTGATTCCTTCCAGCGCCAGAGGTTGGGCAGAAAAGAGGGGCGCTCCTGCAACTTTTTGTGTCGCAACCTTTTCTCCCGTGCGCTTTCTTGGCCGGCTGCGTGCAGAAAACAAGTACAAGTACAGGAGCCAGCCACACCAGCAGCGAGAGGGGAGACGGAGCATGAGGTGGTGCAGTCAAGTTACACTGGGGCGGCCAGTGTCGCTTCACAGACATCCGCGTAGGGACTCTAACTGAACTTGATCGATCGATCGATAGTTGATGTTGATGGATCGAGGGGCGGGGAGGGGAGGGGAGGAGGGTGGAATCCGATTCTTCTACGCTGTCGGTCGGTCCTTTCCACATTGATGATCTTCAGGAATCGTTGTGTGGCCCTTCCTGCGGTACGGAGCAGAAGTTTTCTGTTCTTTTCCCGAAGGTCTTTTCCTTTCCACTCGAGTGGGGGGGAGAAGAGGTGCATGGTGGGGGAATACCTTTAATTCTTTTGTCTTCATCGACAATGGATCGGATCAAACAAAGGTCTTCTCGCCAGCTGGACGGACGGAAGAACATGCCCCAGCTCCCCCTGTCACATTTCGTTGGGGGGTTCTCTTTAGCTCTCTCTGATTGGATTTATCCGACTCGTTCCGATACAGAGGGATATTTCTGGTGATGCCGGTGGGGAGCTTGGGGAGGAGAGGAGAGGAGAGGAGAGGAGAAGGACAAAGTTTTGGACGAAGCATGGATCTAGGGGCCACAGACTAGGGCATAGATTTCAAATGTTCTATTCTGACTGCTTGTTGATGATGTGGAAATCGATGTGGAAAGAAGAAGAGGGGGTGTGATGTGAAAGGAGAGGATGGAATCCGATTCTTCGCGGGTGTATGCCTCATGGGGGGGAAGGGGGACAAGTTTTGTATCGTCTGCGGAGAGGGGGTGTCTCTCGTAGCGGTGATGCAGAAGTGTAGAGGGTACAACTTCACCCGCTACTGCTCCCGGCGCAAGTGTCAGGAGGCTAGGAAGGAGGACTGGAGGAATAAGCACGCAGGACTGTGTGCGGTTCTCCAGTCCACTTTGACTGGAAACCTGCCTGACTGACTGACTGATGGCTCTGTAGCAAGTCTGTGCATAAAGCTATATGTGAATAATTTTGAATGTGTTCTTTTGTATAAGTCATCATTCAACTTCTTAGAAGTACCTAGGATCGAGTTATTATAGTAATTCTATATAATCGCCCTTCTAGTCGCCCCTAATCACCCTTATATCCTCAATCGTTCTAACCTCTGGCGGGTATGAGGGCGGTAAAGGAATGCATATCCAAATTAGCGTGAGTTCATATTGTCATATGTGAATGGGTCAATGCACTAGGTTAACAAACCAACATTGCATGTCATACCCCGTGGTTGGCTAGAGCCTAAGTGGCGGCTTTCCGGCTTTAACTGCCTCAATTCAAAAATTTATAATTCATTATAGTATACGTTACTTTATAATTTAGCTAGTTACTTTAATAGCTGTAGAACTTTGATTCTCAACTTTGAGCTATAGACTTTAAATTTTTTTGATTATTCTTTTTTTGCTATACATATGTATTTTATTAGCCTAGTAGTATATAGTTATCAGCATAGAATAAATCATAGGGGGTCTATAGACTAGGGTGACGTTCGGCTTAAGGTTCTGTTAAAATAGATTCTAGTATGATTCTACTAGCAGTATGATTCTAGTTTGGATTATAGTATGATTTAGTTTTTAAACTCTATTAGAAATGCTTAGGGGAATGCTGCAGCCTGAGTTGGAGTAAATTAAGCTGAGAAACACTGAAAAGGGGTTACACTGGCAACTAACTCTAGAACTAACTATATGCTTCTAACATTGCTTCAAAGCTTGAAAAAAGTTCAAGCCTGACAGTACTATAGTGAATCTAAATATAGTGAACGGAACATTTATCAGCCAAGATTGTCGGAGAGTCGACGAAGACACAACGGCAAGAAGCATTGCCAGAAGGATGCTAGGAGGCTTTGAGAGATGCTGCCATGCTGGGATTATGGGCCCGGGCCGCCCGGCCCGAGGTGCAAAGCGCCGGGGCTGACAGGTCGTAGAGCTAAGACTAGAGCTAAGAGAGAGGACTAACTAGACAGACAGGAGAGAGAACGCGGGAGGGAGGGAGGGAGGGAGAGAGACAGAGAGAGAGAGAGAGAGAGAGAGAGAGAGACAGAGAGAGAGAGGGGAGGAGGAGAGAGAGAGAGAGAGAGAGAGAGAGACAGAGAGAGAGACTCTGAGAGAGAGAGAGAGAAGAGAGAGAGACTCAGAGAGAGAGAGAGAGAGAGAGAGAGAGTCTCAGAGAGAGAGGGAGAGAGAGAGAGAGAGAGAGAGAGAGAGAGTCTCAGAGAGAGAGCTAGAGAGAGAGAGAAAGAAAGAAAGAAAGAAAGAAAGAAAGAAAAAGAAAGAAAAAGAAAGAAAAAGAAAGAAAAAGAAAGAAAAAGAAAAAGAAAGGAAAAGAAAGAAAAAGAAAGAAAGAAAGAAAGAAAGAAAGAAACTAAGAAAGTAAGAGAAAGAGAGAGCTCGAAAGACAGAAAGACAGAATTTGCCGCAGGCCCGCAGAAAAAGAAACAAAGAAAAGCGGAAAGAGAGAGACGGAAAGACAGAACGAAAGACAAAAAAAAATATAGAAATGAAGAAACAAAGACAGGAAGGAAAGAAAGAAGGGGGAAGGGTTGCAACAGGGCAGTTAACACGTACATACATGCCAGGACCACAACAAACAAAACAGTTAGGCGTGGCATTTTATAAATGCATCGTTCTTATGATGCATCGGCATATCGATCACTGATTCAGACTGCACGGTGACGGTTTGATCGCTTCTACGCCCAAATGCATGATTGCACTTTTGCAGACGTACAGGCAGCTTGATTGGCTTGCATGGTTTGATTGTTTGATGTACAGGGAAGGACAGTGAAGGGAAGGGAATCCATCGACCACTGTGGGCATGATCCGAATTCGTTCCTTGATGTTTTCTTTCTCTCTTGATATTCCCTATTGATTTATTTTGCAAACTGCGCCGCTGAGCCTCACTCACCCCATGCACCTGAGCACCCTCGAAGCAGGAGGAAGGAAAGAAGAGAAACCCCCTCCTTCCTCCCTTCACTCACTCACTGCAATAAATCGGGAGGCCGCACAAGAACAGTCATGCAGCAGAGGAAGAAGACAGGCGCTTCTCTGTCCTTTTTGGAATCCGAGTGGCTCTGTCACTGCATGTCCGTCTGCTTCAGACCCCCCTCTCGCATACTCTCGATCGTACATTCAAGCACCACTACGCCTGCATGTCCCGCCGTCCCCTCTTCAGGAGCGGGCCGAGCTGAACAAGAAGCATACTCCCTCTGTGCCTACTCTCCTCTTCTCCTCTTGTCGTTTGAGGACCTTTTTTGTTGGTTCTTCGCGAGAATGGCGAGGATTCGAATGAAGAGAGCCACTAAGTTGACGTACAATTGGATGGCCTGCCTGACAAAGTCCACCTGACCGTTGGCGCTCTGTTCGACAATCACCTGTGTGTCAAAGATAATATAACCAGCGAAAACAAACACACCGACGTACAGGAGCGCATCATTCAGCCCTCGTGACCAGAAGAACATATTGGCCAGAGAGAACAGGGACATCATGCTCAGAGCCGTTCCGAGCAAACCTCCCAAGAACATGTATTCTCTCCTCTTAGCCAGCAGAGCAGCAGCTGAGAAGGAAAGGAAGACTGCCAAGGTGCTGAAGAAGGCCGTGGGCAGAATTCCTGGGTGGAATCTGGTCACGACGTCAATGTAGTTCCCCATGGCTGCTCCCTTGAAGAAGAAGAACAGGAGGGCCATACCCAACCGATACGGTTTTACTACCTGCAGGCGTACACAGAGGAAGCAGCAGGAGAGAGAAGGAGCATGAAATCGGTGGAAGCATGAATGAGGGGGGGGGGTGGAGGGTGACAAGGGAGGGGGGAGCAGAAGAGAACGAGGGCAAAGAAGAAACCACACAATTTACATGAGGTCGGGATTTGGGAAAGAAGTGGAGAGCAGGAACACAAAGACCGTGTATGCAAAGAGCACTGTTCTCCCCTCTTGGCTGACCTCTTTGGGATCTGTTGATGTTCTGGACATGACGCTCCACATGGTGCCAATGGTAGCAATAAGAGAAAGAAAAGGGGGGATGGAGAAGACATTGATTTGTGTCCAAACCCCAAATGAAGTTACCAGGATTCCTGCTGTGAGGAAGGTGTACACCTTGGCAAGGTGTTTCTGAATGCGGGGCTCCAGTGGAGTCATCTTGAGGAGAGGCTCTAGCCCTCCTTCAAAGTTTTGGGTGAAGCTTTCGAATGCCTCCATGGTCACTTACTGGAGAGTCGGTAGAGTAGACAGGACGTGTTGCCTTCGCAAGGTCAGAAGATCAGCAATGACGTTCCCAAAAACAGATCGCTTGTACGTTTCTCTTGCTGGTCGGCAGTCCGCGATTGAGATGGTAAACGGGCAAGTCGCGACAAAACGAAAAGGAATGCACAGGGGAGATCAATCGAATGGCATCCATATATGGCATCCACTTTGATTATATAGGAAATCTGACGGGCGAAAGATTTCTGAAATCTGACGGGCCCTATATAGGGTCTGACCGCAAATCGCGAGGCATCAACGCGAATCTGACGCCTATAAAGGCGCCACGCGAAGGGCATAAACCCGCGACCAGATTTCCAGGACCTATATAGCCGTCAGACTTTTTGTCAGATTTCTGTATCGGTACTTGGGGCTATTTTAAGACCGTTATAATTCGTTGCATGCATGCATGTTGAAAGAGCATCCTCTGTGCCGCTCGTCTTTCTCTGCAGTTGTTCGCTCTCCTGCACGAGCCTTTGGCACCCCCACAAGCTCAGATCGAGTGCGTGTAAGTTCACCTGCCTCATCGCGTTCTTGTTTTGGCAGGTCTCTTTCTTCGGAATAGTGCGCAGACTTTCTCAGACTTTTCTGCCCGTCCCTGTTGCCTCTCGCGTGCCTCTCGCTTCTTCTGGTAGGAGGCCGACCTTCTCTCTTCCGATCTGTGCAGCGTCTGCCTGCCACGGGTCTTCACAAGGAGACTTCACTTTCCGTTCCTCAATCCTTCCTTTGAAATTCCGATGCGTGCCTGCCTTTTGCCTCCTTCCCTCTTTGAAATTCTGATTCGTGCCTGCCTTCTTCCTCAATCCTTCCTTTGAAATTCTGATGCGTGCCTGCCTTTTGCCTCCTTCCCTCTTTGAAATTCTGATTCGTGCCTGCCTTCTTCCTCAATCATTCCTTTGAAATTCTGATGCGTGCCTGCCTTCTGCCTCCTTCCCTCTTTGAAATTCTGATGCGTGCCTGCCTTGTGCCTCCTTCCCTCTTTGAAATTCTGATGCGTGCCTGATGCGTGCCTGCCTTTTGCCTCCTTCCCTCTTTGAAATTCTGATGCGTGCCTGCCTTCTTCCTCCTTCCCTCTTTGAAATCCTGATGCGTGGCTGCCTTTTGCCTCCTTCCCTCTTTGAAATTCTGATGCGTGCCTGCATGCCTTCTTCCTCCTTCCCTCTTTGAAATCCTGATGCGTGCCTGCCTTTTTCCTCCTTCCCTCTTTCAAATTCTGATGCGTGCCTGCCTTTTGCCTCCTTCTCTCTTTCAAATTCTGATGCGTGCCTGCCTTTTGCCTCCTTCCCTCTTTGAGATTCTGATGCGTGCCTGCCTTCTTCCTCCTTCCCCCTTTGAAATTCTGATGCGTGCCTGCCTTCTGCCTCCTTCCTTCCTTCCTTCCTTCCTTCCATTCATTCATTCATTCATTCATTCATGTCTTTCTTCGTTTTTTCCTTTGTTCCTTCCTTCCTTCCTTCCTTCCTTCCTTCCCTCTTTTTCTCTTCCGATCTGTGCAGCGCCTGCCTGACGTCGCTGAGTCTCCATCATGCCATCGCTCGACGTTGGCCGTGCGAGAGCGGTTTTGCCCTCCCAGTCCACGCTTCCGTCGGGGGCACTTCTGGCTGGTGGGACGAAAGTGGGGCAGCAGGCACAGAACAACTGTATAAGGTTTCTGAACGAGGCGATCGCCTCGTATGCGAGGCGGCATCTAGACTGCACTTTTAAGGACTTCAAAGCCGGTTAAGATAAATAAAATTAATTCTTTATTTAATTGACTATACAATGTTTAATTTGAATTCTATAAATAGAAAAAATCATTACATATCATTACATCAATTTTTTAAAAGTAGACATTTTCTGAGATAAATTATTTAAAATCTAGGTAAGTTAGTTAGCAAGTTGGTACACCGACTCTAAGCTCTAGCTCTAACTAAGTCTTGTATCATATGTACAATTTAAACAAATGCTAGAGTAAGTGTAAAAAGTGAATTTAAGTGAATAAGGAAACTCCAATTTCATCAAAAATCTAGTTAAAAATCTACAAATTTAATTAAACGTAAATCTACTTTACTTATAAATTCATTTAAAGTTCCACATTTTTTTTAAAAAAAACGAATAATTTGAGTTATTTTTAGCCTTTTTAGATCAACTCAGACTGAGCATTAATTTATTTGCTCTCTGTTTGTCTTTTTGCACTCTCTCGCTCCCATCTTCCTCGTCCGTGTGAAGCCTGGTCAATTGGGTGGGCCCTTACAGGCACGCAGCACGAAGCACATACTCAAAGGTGAGGAGGAGGGAGCGAAAAATCAGACAGACCAAACAGAGGTGTCTGTCTGTCTGGCAGGCACGCAGCACGCACTCAAAGGTGAGGAGGAGGGAGCGAAAAATCAGACAGACTAAACAGAGGTGTCTGTCTGTCTAGCAGGCATGCAGCACGCACTCAGAGGTGAGGAGGAGGCAGCAAGAAGAGGTGTTTTTCTGTCTGGCAGGCACGCAGCACGCACTCAAAGGTGAGGAGGAGAGAGTGAAAAGTCAGACAGACCAAACAGAGGTGTCTGTCTGTCTGGCAGGCATGCAGCACGCACTCAAAGGTGAGGAGGAAAGAGAGAGGAAGAAGGCACGCATGCATCAGAATTTCAAGGAGGGAAGGAGGCACAAGGCAGGCACGCATCAGAATTTCAAGGAGGGAAGGAGGCAAAAGGCAGGCACGTATCAGAATTTCAAAGAGGGAAGGAGGGAGAAAGAAAAAAAGGCAGGCACGCATTAGAATTTCAAAAAGGGAAGAAGAGACATGCAGGCACGCATCAAAATTTCAAAGAGGGAAGGAGGGAGAAAGAAAGAAAAAAAGGCAGGCACGCATCAGAATTTCAAGGAGGGAAGGAGGGAGAAGGCAGGCACGCATCAGAATTTCAAAGAGGGAAGGAGGAACAAGGCAGGCACACATTAGAATTTGAAAGAGGGAAGGAGGCAAAAGGCAGGCGCGCATCAGAATTTGAAAGAGAGAAGGAGGCAAAAGGCAGGCACGCATCAGGATTTCAAAGAGGGAACGAGGAAGAAGGCAGGCACGCATCAGAATTTCAAAGAGGGAAGGAGGCAAAAGGCAAGCACGCATCAGGATTTCAAAGAGGGAAGGAGGAACAAGGCAGGCACGCATCAGAATTTCAAAGAGGAGAAGGAGGAAGAAGGCATACAGGCACGAATCAGAATTTCAAAGAGAGAAGGAGGGAGAAGGCAGGCACGCATCAGAATTTCAAAGAGG
>JAHBMJ010000425.1:11726-29793 GCA_018398765.1 Chromera velia | reverse complement strand
AACCCAGGCAAGCCTTCAACACTGCCAGAGGATCTTGTGAAGGCGTTTCTGGAATAGATGGAGTCTGATGCAGTCGGTCTTGTCTAGAAAAGCCAAATCAGTCTGTGGTGGGAACAAAAAAACATCAAAATCACAGTGAAACAGATCCGTACTCTGTTGAAGAAGAATAAAGAGACGGTTGGGAAGACAAAGACAAACACACAGCCTCTCTTGAAACCGGAACAGATGGAAGGCCGAGTGAAATGGATCACTGATATTCAAAATGAGTTTGGAGGGGCGGAGACAGAAGCGTTGTTCAACTATTTCCTCTCCTGTTAGTTCATCGACGAAACCTTCTTCTGTCAGAAGGGGGCTTTTCCAACCCAAGTTGTTTACTACTCAAAGGTGAAGTACCCTACAGGCGCTCCTGCATACCATGTAGAGAAACCCTACAAACATCACAAGAAAACGAACACTCCAGATACAGGTTTCACAATCTGTGCTGCCATCTCCAAGTGGGGGGCAACAAAATTATACAAGTTTGAGGGCCGGTTGAATGGTGATCGGTACTTGACCTTCTTTCAGGAGTATCTACTGCCTGCTATGGTAGAACACATGCCATGCGCTCACCTTACTACGAAGAACGTTCTTCATGATTTAAACAGTAGTCACACAACACTTTAGGTATGGACTTTTGCGGTTGAAAAGAAGATCAAGCTCCGTTCTCTTCCACCAAAGCTCTGGCTGGCAAATGTGATTGAGAAATACTGGGGGCTGCTGAACACTGAAGTGTACCAAGGGGGGATGAAAGAATATCCAAGCAAGGATGCCCTGTGGGAGGCATTGCAAAACGCACACGAGAAGTACTTCAAGCCTGGTAGAAAAAGCCCTGGCATGGTTAAAGCAATGGCACAGAAAGTTCCTCTGTATATCAAAGCCATTCGAAAGGAGAAAGGCCGTCACTTGTCTACTGCACAAGCACGCAAGTTGATTGTTTGAACACTTAAGCATTATAAGGCTAATTTTATGTTATTTTTTAAAAAATTATCGCTTTTTGAAATAATTTATAAAATTATAGATATTACAGCCCTAAGTCTTCCTATAGTATTATTTTTGTCTCATCTGCTCTCTATCAATAAATAGTTTACTTTTAGAGTTTGGGTTTACTAAAGCCCTTGCCCTTGAATTTTGTACGGTCAAAATGCATAAAATTTTGATGATAAAATTTTGAAGTTAGGCTTTGTACCAAGCAGGCTGTGCGGGTATATGTCGGTAGGCATCGTGCTTGTGCACATGATGGCAATACTGATAGATCAATTCAACATCATCTGGGTGATTGGTGTTAAAAACAGTATCGATCTACTGGTCTTCATTTCCGTGCCCAATTTTTTTTACTGTGATCTTCCCGAGGGAGAACTTCCAGTGGGTGGTTGTTGTGATGCATATCATACGGATTGCGCCCACCAGGAAGATCGGGAAGGCCAGAAGCACCACAACACTCACAACAATTTCCAAAAATAGTTCGAATTTCTGTTTTGATTGCTTTGTTAGCCTGCTTGATAGTCCAGCCGTGCAGATACTTCCAATTTTTTTGAATGATAAGAGGTCTGATCCTTTGCTGGAACAGCTGTTTGCAATGAGCGGCTGAAGTGAAAATAACGACTGATTGAGGCAGACGGGGCATCATTTTCTTTATTCTATAGCGGCGGGAACCAGGGGTAGGCGCGGTAAAAAGATGTCCCCCTGCCGGTAATTCGGTTTTTCGAAGGGAAAAAAAAAGTCGCGAGATGCCCCCCTTCATAGTGGCCGCGGAAACGGCTTGGGCCGCGCACGGCTAGGTTGTTAGACCATAAATTACGCTTTTTTTTGCATCGTTTTCGCGCGCACCGCGCGTGTGACAATACTCTTATAAGGCAAAATCAATAGGGATCCACCTTGAAGCGACCATTTTTTTTTTCTCAAAAAAATAAAAATAAAAAAAAAATAAAAAAAAATGGATCAATACAGAGCTACAGTCAAATCGTGCGTACAAAATTCAAGGGCAGGGGCTTATATATCATGCTGTAAAGCGTATGAAAATAGTTAGGTGCCTGACCTTTATATTCTCGCTTGAATTGACGCACGCGTACGTGCATGCATGGCATACATTTGACGCACGCGAAGCGTGCGAATGGCCCGGAAAGCGAACTTTGATGATTGAAGATCCACGCGGCGAGGTCTTGGGTTCGAGCCCCTGCACCCTCACTTTTCTATCGAAATTTACGAGGAAATCGCATGCCCAGCCACGCGATCCAAGTGCAGTCGTGCCTCGAGGGGCAGCTCAGCTTCGCTAAAATCAGCCGAGAGGCCCTGAGATCGCATGCAAGCTCATCTTTTTTTTAGGGGGGGGGATCGGGTATTTGTTTGATTTTAATATGGAATCAAGATAAGTTAATTTGATGTATGTGCATGGCCGGTAGTTGCATTATACGTGTAGCATGTTGCCGTCACGGGTTCGCCATATTTCTTTATAGAATACAGCTTACTTGGTAGAGCATTCCATCTACATGCGTATGGTCCAGGGTTCGATTCCCCTATCTGATATACTCTGTGCTGTTGAGCCGCTATGTCTGAAGTGCCCGCCTCATAGATTGATGAGCCATGCCAAGCTGCAGGCATGCATGTGCATACTTCTCCATGCAAGTTGAATTAATTGTAATCAATAGCAGTATGCTCATAAAATAAATAATACTACAGGGTTAACATGTAATCCTCTCGTATTCCAGGACGAAAGAAGAGGTTGAGTACTGTGATGAGATGAAACGGCTGAACAATGAAAGGAATGGAAATATGCAATGCAAACTATCTTTCAGTCTTTCCCTGTAAGAAGATTTTAAGAGACTTTAATGATAAGCTTCTAGTTGAGAAGATCTAGTGGCGTCTCGAGTCTTTCATGTACTTTCACGTGCGAATGGCCTGGAAAGCAATCAAAATTAACTCCATTTGTTTTGACCCTTATACTCATGTTGTATTAAGTGCCCCCTCAGCTCTATTTCCGGGACATGCATCTGCGTGCGTCAGATTTTTCAATCGGAGATTTAGCATGCTCGACGTACATACGCGCGCTCCCACCTCAACTCTTTGTAAGTGCCCCTCAGCTACGCTTTCCGGGCCACCTCCGCCATTTTTCTGCCATCGACTCGGTGGGCAGTTCCGCACTTTAATGAATTCTGCATGCGTGTAAGAGGCCCCATGCAGGAGATCGCGTATGATATTAGCATAAAAATTCGTCCCTTCCAAGCATATAGACATTCTATGGAACAACCTACGCGCCCCCCGATGCACTCACCCAACTAGTTGGGTGTATCACGTTGTTTTTAAGTGCCCTCCGCTTTCCGGGCCATGTTGCGAAGGTCAGTCATTTTTTTCTCCCTGCCAGAATGTGACATGATGACATCTTTTCGAAGAACTTGAAAGAAAAAGACGAGCTAATTAACAAACACTTCGATCCGCCCCACAAGACTCTTTGTAGAGCACACTCCTTTCATAAGCGCTCGAGTGCTTGTCCTACATATTTGAGCACTCACTTCAGTTGCGTGTCCTCAAGTCGTAAGTAAGACGTTTCTGTCCAGCAACACGCATAGCATTCATCACATCTGGGTGTGGTTCTACTATGATCCAACCACAGGACAGACGAGCGGAAGCGCTGGTTCCAGTGCGAAAAGAAATCAAATGCTCTTTCTTCCAATACTTCTTTTCTCAGTTGCCCAGTCTGATTCAGATGGTGCCGTTGATGTTTGTCACCTACATTATCATCTACAGTTTTACGGTTGTCATCCTGTGTGTGGTGTACGCAATCACCTCTGGGTGGACTTTCGGCGAGATTTTCGAGAAAGCTGCGAAACAGAGCATCGACTTCGACTCCCTTTTGATTCTGTTTGCCATCTACATTCCTCTCTTTCTCCTTCTCTGTGTAGTTGGATGGCTGATAGTGCGGTGCAACTGGAAGGTGCTCGGTCTCGCCGTATCCCCAGAGGGTCTCGAGATGCCGAACCTGTTCACCGGCACCAGAGTCACCGTGCCTTGGTCTGACATTGAGGAAATGAAGGCAATTCCCTGCAGAGACGAACTCAAAACAGCAGCCTGTCTGCCTGTGGCTTGCCACCCTGACACCGTCTCCGTGATACTGAAGAGTGATTCCTCATTTATTGCTTCTCTACCGGATGAGGAAAAAACAGAGATCTTCACACAATTTCAAGCCGCGTGCGCCTCCGTCAGTCAAAGAGGATCCCTTGACGGTTGTTTTCCTGGACGTGTAAGGGATAGGGAGGAGTGGGCATTTAGAGGTGCAAACGTGGTGGATGTGCAAGGCGTGTTTGATACCTTTAAGGAAGTTTGTGGTGCCCACTTCCTTCTCTGCAGCGTCCAGAGGGACTCGGGGCCTCGCGCATTTGCCCGGTTCCTGAATTCCTACAAAGAGAGCGCAACTAACGCTTCCGGGGCACCCCTCCCATCAAATGACGTACCTGTGTGAGCTCCAGTGAAGAGCTTCTTTCGTTCTTGTTTGGTTCTCTTCTTTATTCCACATTTCCTAGCCTTGCAAAGACAACAGAAGCGTTAATTGTCAACGCACAACCCCCTTCCTCCCGCTCTGCTTCAAATCTGGAATCTGCCGATCGAATCATTCGTTCTCTTCGACAATTAAATTGAAATCCTGAACCAGAAACAAGCCGAATGGAACAGAAGCCTCGCGGCTCCTCTGAGCCTGAGGCTGCATCAGAGAGAGCGGAATATGTCTGGCTTGGCCAGATGGAGAGAAAGGTACAGAAACGAGGAAGTGAAAGAAGGGCGTAGTACACCGAGGTGCCAAATTCATTTAAGGTGACGGGCAGTTTGGTGAAAGGATGCCAAATTCACTGTCAAGATTTACTGGGGACCTGAGTGCAGAACAGAAGGCATGAGGACAGGGCAAAAGCCAAAAACAAAGAAAGTCGCGCACAAAGATCTACGTTACTCTACGCCAATTGGCCTGGCACTGCTGGCAGTGGCTTGAACACTTGAACACTCTCACAAATCTTCAAAGTTGACATCATCCCCCGTTGTTGGCCAGAGCCTAAGTGGTGGTTCACCGGCTTTAACCGCCCTGATTCAATTCAATCAATCTTTATAATACAGTCCTGTGTTACTACACGATATGTCACACATTCAAAAAAGAGTATTCAATTGAATGGATCAAAGGTTTTGAAATCTGAACCAATTCATGCATTTTCTAGTGCATTTTATTAATAATTCATGATTCATGAATATCTTTTTTATTAAAAAAAAAAAAAAACAACAATTTTGAAACAATTAATTAATTTATTCGTAGTGTATATGATTGATTGATTGATTGATTGATTGATTGATTGATTGATTGATATAATCTAACACTCTTTAAAAAATAATAATTTTAAAAGTATTTCTAGAAGTATTTTTAAGAACCCTGCAGGTAAGTTCTGAGGTAACTAGGATTTTGTGGGATTTTAGCCCAGGATTTTAGTGGATTTTATGGGATTTTAGCCAGGATTTTAGCGGATTTAGGCAGATTTTGCCCAGGATTCTGCCGGACTATTTCTTACTATTCCTTCAGGATTTTAGAATCTAAAATCCTGACTCTAGGGATTATAAAGACTAAAATCCTGGATCCTAGGATTTTAGAAATGAATGCCGGGATTATACGGGATTTTACGGGATTATATCTTTCCCGTAAAATCCCGTATAATCCCGTAAAATCCCATATAATCCCATAAAATCCTAGGAAGAGGCTAGGATTTTAGCTTTCTTCCAGGATTTTAGATTCTAAAATCCTAGGTGTAGGGATTATATTTTTAATATTATAAATGAATGAATTGAATGAATGAATTGAATTGAATTGAGGCGGTTAAAGCCGGTGAGCCACTACTTAGGCTCTGGCCAACCACGGGGCATGACATGCAATGTTAGTTTGTTGACCTAGCGCATTGATCCATTAACACATGTCAATGCAAACTCTCTCCAATTTGGCTATACACTTCTCAACCGCCCTCATGCCCGCCAGAGGCTAGAACGCAAAATAAAAGCGATCATCTCTCGGACTTTCTTTTCGTTCTTCCCCACTCCTCTACCAGCAGAGGCAGCCACCCATTGCGCAATTTCTACCCGTTTCCCAATGGGCGCACGCTCCTTTATTCTGCTGATAATTTCGTCAAGCTTCTATCTTTCCCTCTCTATATCCGCACATTCCGTAAGCAAGTGGATCTCATCACAAACTTTTCTGCCAGAACAAGCCAAGCAGATCTTTTCTAGCTCCCCCCGCTGCACATAACCACCCGTCATCGCTTTCAGGAGAGGGCGGATGTTTGCAGAAGATTTAAGAAGACACGGGGACAGCGTGCGTATGTGCAGATCGTTTCCTATATCTGACGGACGTGACTGCCATTTCCTTTCTGCTAGGAGGAGCATGGAGAGCCTCTGTCTGGAAAGGTTATCTCTTTGGAAATCAGTGAGGGTAGCATGGGGATAGAAGATTCTATCTCTATTCCTGCTGCCTTCCTGCCTTCTAGCCCATTCCTCAAGCCATTGGTTCGTCTAGATCTTGCAACACGTCTCTTTTTGTTTATATTTCCCCTTCTTTTTTGGTTTTTCTTGGCGTGGCTCATTCGTGTCTTCAAGGAGAGAATTGTCAAGGGGCATAGCCAGACGTTTGGTGGAGGACACAAAAAGGGCACTAGAACCAGCGATGCACGCCTCCCATACAGCCGTGGGCAAGGCGCGTTCTATAGATTTGAGAGACTGAAAGAAGCTGGCTACCTGTTTCATAAGCAGACAGCCAAAGGGTTCCAAACCAAAGGAATGAAGAGAGGGCGAGAAAAAAGAGTTAGAGGACAAACCAAATGACCAGCAAACAAAACGAAGTTGCAATGCATCGAGGTATTGAACATCTGTCAGTGACTGCCTGAGAGGAAGGGCTTCAAGACCAAACATTGCAACGGGCACCCAAAGAGCTTTGAACAGTTGAATTCGAGAAAAAGAAGAAACAAAACCAATTGAAGAAAAAGATCCAAACACACCCCCCAGTGCCTTTTCTGCAGATTCAATTCTTGCTTTCACAGTTTTAGATAGATCCCCCCCCTCAAAAATCTAGTTGCCGAGGTATTTGTATTTATCAACATGCTTAACCAGCCTTCCATTAAAAACAAAAGGGGAAGCGGGATCAATGAAAAGATCAGGGGAGGATAGACGAAGGATCTTTGTTTTCTTTAAGTTTACCATAAGTCCGTGTTCATTGCAGTATACCTCGAGGCGCCAGAGTCTCTCTTGCAGGTCTGCAGCGCTGTGGGCAAACAATACAAGGTCATCAGCATAACCAATACTCTCTATTAGAGTTCTGAAAACTTTTAAGCTTGACAGGTTTCAAAGCGCTCCTTCCTTCATTACCACTCGGCTGTTGATTTTCAGAGCTGAGGGCTTTGTGTAAATTATTTATAAACAGGAGAAAAAAAAGAGGAGAAAGAGGATCACCCTGCTTCACACCTGCTCCCTCTGACAAGCATTTGTCCCCCCCATCAACCCTTGCAGCAACATTATAGTACATAGAATGAATCATGTGGATATCTGCCTGACTGACCCCTTCATCCTTCAGTCTCTCTAACATTTTCTCTCTGGGCAGTGTATCAAAGGCTTTGGAAAAGTCTACAAATGCTGCGATGAGGGGTTCTTTTTTGTGTGTAGACTGAAGAATGAGAGAAGAGAGGGATGCGAATGCTTCCCGTATCTCCACGCCCCTCCTGAAGCCTAACTGTCTCTCATCGATCCTCGTCTCTTTACAAAGGCGGACGTCCATAAAAAGAGCAAAAACCTTACCCAGAAGACCAACAATATAAATGGGCCTCCATTCATTGCAATCAAGAGAAAGGAGACCCTTTGGTACTGAAGTAATCCTCAGGACGTTCCATCTACATGGCCAAAAAGAAAAAGAATGAAACAAATTAAAGAAGACAAAGAGGAGAAAGCAAAAAAGGTTTGAGTGTTTGAAGCAAAGAGCGAGATGTTCAGGGGCGATTCCATCAAGACCGGCAGCCTTATTCATGTCTATTCCTTTCAGGGTTTCCTCTACCATGTGGAGAGAAAAAGCGGGGAAAGAAGGAGGGGGGAACACAGGGCTAGCAGGGGCGGGGGGGAGTCTGTCTCCCTTAAATACACGGGCCCAGAAAAGAGAAAAAAAATTAGCAAACGGTTTCACCTCCCCATTTCCCTCGCTTTTGGACTTCCTGCACCATTGCCAGATCTTTGCTGGTTCGTATGCTGCCTCTCTTGCTAGCCATACTGCCAGAGCTTGCTGATATTTCCTTTGTTTTGATGCAAAGAGGCGTTTTTGCTGTCTTTTTACCTTGAATAGTTCTTTATAAGCCGGATGCGAGCGGTTTGGTGCGTTTTTTGCCCGTTTTTCTGCCTCTCTTACCCTTAACTTCATCACCGCACAATCATTGTCCCACCATGGTTGTCTGGCTAAGGCCTGCCTTTTCTTTTTCTTTCTAGGCTTCGCCGCGTCCTTAGACTCCCCAACCTTGCTGGCGGCCAAAACTTCCTCCCAGGTTTGGCCCAACCTTTCAAGCTGTTCTAGGAGACAGACCTTTTGACAAGAGGGACCCGTAGGGGAAAAAAAGGAAGCAGAAGGAGGAGGTTCAGGAGGAAGAGGGGGTTCGGGGGGAGGGGGAGGTGGAGGAGAAGCAATAAAAGGAAGCGACAGGTTCATTCCCTGTAGTGCTGAAAGGCCAGATTCCCACAAACCAGGGTAGACTTTTTTAGTGAATTGCTTAACCGCTGATGCTAGAGGTGCGAGCTCTTCATCAGATACGGGATCCACCCTTTTTACCTTCAGAAGTGGAGAGAGAAAGTTCATCCTTATTTCTTCTTCATGAGGAACGTCAGGGGAAGAGGGGAGGAGTCAGACAAGGAAGAATCAAAGAAAAAAGAAAAAGAGACAGAAGAGTGCTGAAGGGCGAAGTCAGTATCCCTTTGGACTTCGAAGGAGCTCCAGGCCTTCAAGAAGGACGGATCAACCAGGAAGAAATCTATAGCAGTCGTGTACCCCCCAAAAAAGTAAGTGCATGGACCTAGGAAGGATACGTTCACGTTTTCTTTTTTACAACAAATGGAAAGACCATGGATTGGCAACAGATTCGATTTTTTGCAAAATAAAAGTACCCACTTACCCTGTTTATTTGGCCCGTTTCTCTTACTGCTACATTTAGACGATCTTGAGAGCCCTTCAATCACTTTTTCCTCTTTTTCTCCCACCAGCTCTAACTTTCGATGCCACGTGATGCCTTGCGGCACCCTTTCTCCCAGGTGCCCGTTGAAGTCCCCCGTAACGATTCTGAGTTCATTGAGGGGGACTTGGCAGACAGTATCGATTATGCCAAATTGAATCCGTTCTGTCTCAAGGGTACGCCTCTCTTTTTCTCTTACGCTCGAGTTTTCCCTAAGGAGATATAAGCCGAACATATGGAGCTTGCACACATCACTTTGACCTCTCTCCTTTTGAAGAAACACTTGAACTGACAGGCGCCGTACCATGTTCGGCCCAACCAGGTCCCAGGAAGGTTTTAAAACGTTTAAGAGACTTTTGTGTACGAGAATGCAGACCCCTCCTGTGTTTACATCTTTTACTTTGGCTGCCCGCAAAGACCCCAGCCCTGCCTTCTTTCTTAACCACTCTTGGTGACTGAAGTTTTTACCTATGTGTGTGGAGGTGTTTACAGGCTGTGTAGGGATGTGTGTCTCCGTTAGAACCACGATGTATGCCTTCCATGTGAGAGAAAGTCTGACAAGCCAGGAGTCGAGCATTCTGTCAGAGATTCGGGAGACAAGGCTTCCTCTATTCACTATCAGGATCGAAAGCTCTCTACCTCCCACCGCTATTTTCTTGTTCCTTACTGACGTGTACTTGGTAAGATCCTGGGCAAAATCCGCCAAAATCCGCTAAAATCCTGGCCAAAATCCCGTAAAATCCGCTAAAATCCTGGGCTAAAATCCCGCAAAATCCTGGCTACCTACAGGGTATGATAGACGTTTCTTTCATGCTATTTTCTAGAAGCGAAAGGCTAGTCCAGAGGCTAGTGAATGAATGCTAGAATGAATGAATGAATTAAGGCAGGTTAAACTAATGAGCACACTTGTGAATAGGCTCTGGCCAATTAATTGCATACGGCCGGGGCATGACATGCAAGTTCCTCTCAGTAGAATCCTCTGTTTCTAGCTCTGTTTACTTTTGATAAATAATTAATAAATTCTTACAAAAAGCTTTAAATTTTGATGCCAAGCACTATAGCATTTGATGGATCAAGGCCTGGATTAAACTTTTTTCATTTGGTATACTAGTATCCTGCTTAACACAAAAAATTGAAAAAACCCACTCTTTTAAATTGGCTGACAAAAGCAAAAACATGTAGCCTGATATGGCGATGGCGCACATGTTGATAACCACTGGCATAACATTAATTAATTAAACTGTATATTATGTTATCCAAAAATTTTATGTATGTTTTGAACGCGAAGTGAATCCTGAAGTAAATCGCTGATTTTACATCATTCAAAACGTGAAACTAAAATAGCCTTGGTTTCAAGCTACTCGAATGTTTCAAGGTCTCCTGGATTCGGCCAATGTCGTAGTCAATCACGTTCTGCCTCCCCCTCCTGACCGCCTTCTCGTCCTGCAATTGATAGTTGGGCAACTTGAAATGAAGCAAAATCCATCACACATATCGGCAGACAATAGAAAAACCTACAGCGAAGAGAGGCTTAAAGTAGACATCGCTGGATACATCTGTCAAAAAATGCGAACATCAGAAGACGCTATCAGTATCTAACCGACGCGTAAATCTGTCGGCTTCCATGTCTTCCGTTTGCGCACGTATGGAAAAGTGATTGTGTTCCGTGTCCATGTCTGCCTGCACGCCTGTCTGCCTGCCTGCCTGCCTGCCTGCCTGTCTGTCTGTCTGTCTGCCTGTCTGTCTGTCTCTCTGTCCCTCTCTGTGCACGTTTGACTCTTTGCAAATGATCGTCAGAATTAAGCGTACCAGGGCCCTCCGATTTTGCAGCATCAGTTTGCGTTTGCTCCTCTCTGTCTGTGCCATCAGGGTCCTCTTCAGGTGCGCCCCCGTCCACTGCATTGATCGATCGATAAATGGAAATATGGGTGCAAGGAAGGAGGGAGAGAGAAAGAGAGAGAGAGAGAGAGAGAGAGAGAGAGAGAGAGGCTTTTTCTTTTCTTTTTCTTTTGGCAGACGGACAGACAGACCGACAGACAGACGGACGGACAGAGACACAGAGAGACAAACATGCAGAGAGATCGCGTGATTCAGAGATCGGCTGTTTTGCTTGCTTACGTGAATGGAAAAAGCAGGCTACTGAAACTCTCTGTGATCGAGGGGGGGAATTCCACACTCATGGAATATAATCATGCAGGCAATTGAAAAAACGTACGTCTGTGGCCTCACATCATGCCTTTATGTGAAGCACTGCACATGGTTTCTTGCATGTCCACAGTAGCAAGTGCCTTTGATGCGTACAGACGTTGAATTCACTTTCTCCCGATCATTGACTGACCCTTTGTCCTGTATGCCTTCTAGGTTCCCCCCCTGGTTTCTGACGGGCTGCGGCTTCCACAAGGAGCCAGTCGAGAGGGACCTCAGAGGCCCCAGAGGACCCATGCAAGGAATCATAACGAGGGAGGGGCATGCCAGGGCCCCCTTCTCTGGTGTGTCCCTGAAATGCGAGAGACCCCTCATGAGTCTGACACCGACGGAGACTGACAGACCGGCTGTTCATGTCTGCAGCTTCCTGTAGAACAGAACCGGTCTGCATGTTCCCGTCTGCCTTGTCTGTCTCCTCAACGACTCCAATCGTCTGAGACATTGGTAGGGGTTGCGAGGGAGAAGGGGCGATGTGGAGATCTGACTGGATCTTTGAGAGGACTGTTCGGGGCCTCAGGAGGCTGGGGGAGGCTCTGATAGTGCGGCCGTCGTTTTGGTCGTCTGGGTGCAGGGCCATGGGGAAGGCCGGTTTCTGTGCGTGCGAGCGGCTCTGGCCGTTTCTGGAGGATGGATCGTGAAGATGGGGCGGGGGAGGAAGAGACGGGGACGACGTCGACAGGGACTGCATGTGAGACATGGAAAGGGACAGAGACAGAGACGGAAGATCCGCTGTCTGAGGCTCAAACCGTCCGTTGGTCAGAGGAGCGTCGGGTCTCAGTGGTCTGTTCAAATTGAAGGGAGCGTTGACTGTTCCTGGTCTTCCTTCCCGGCCTCTGGCATCCTCTTTCGCGTGTCTCTCTGCCTGCACACACACACGGGCACACACACACACATACACATACACACACACACACACACACGCATACACACACACACACACACACACACACACACACACTTTTACACTTTTATTGTTTCATTCTAGGAAGCCAAAAGCTCAAATGAATAGGGAGGGCGAAGCAACACGAAAAGAGAACAAGAATACGAAAGAGAACAAGGATACGAAAAGACCTTGACAGAAAATTGTGACTTGAGTACGCACACTTCCATCCTTTGAGTGACGTCACAGGACTAAGGGCACCTGTCTGGTCACATCTCTCTGATGCACAGGACTCACCAGAGAGAGCCATTTTTCCATCACGGGCTCGAACTTGAATGGCGTTTCTTTCACATTCAGGGGAAACCTTCGTGGGCCCTCGTCCCTTCTCTCTGCGTGCACGGTCGGGAGTTGAGGAAGGAAAGTTGAGATCAACGTTAAGAGATTCTAAAGAGATTGCACGAAGAGCATATTGGAATTTGAAAAAAAAACAAAGTCTACCGAGGAGAAAAACAGTTTGAGGAGGTATTCACTTGGCATCCTACCTGATAAAACCAGCACCTTTCGTTGAAGCATGAAGAAAAACAGGGGGAAAAGACAACATTGAAAAAACACGAGTCAAAGCATGGATCCCATTGATCACTGACCAATATCCGAAGAGAACGGTCGATCCCCCCCACATCTGGCGTGAGTTGCTGACAACTCCCCTCTCCTGCCACCCTCTCCAGATTTCTGTGGCTGCACAACTGAAGAGGGGGAGAGGGGACTCAAAATGTCGGGGAGATCTGGGAGAGACCCCTGACTCATCAGTCGGGGCGGCATAAACCCCGAAGAAGATTCAGGTCCCGCTGTATTTCCTCCTCCTCCTCCTCCTTCTGCTCCGTCTCCTTCTGCATTATTCACACGACTCACCACAGAGCCCCGAATCAGACGAGAACCCCCAGACATCCTCCCATACTCCATTGTACTCCCGCAAGTCGACAGTCTTCCTCTAGCGGCCTGGAGCATCTCCCGCTCGGCCGCTTCCCTCTCTCTTTCTTTCTCTGCTGCCGCTACGCCCGGAACCTTTCTCAAAACCTTCTGACGAGTGATCGCAACTTCTCGCTCCACACCTTCCAAACCGTCAAAAGGACCTCTGTGCTTCCTCACCCTCCTCCCTACTTTTTCAGGCTCAACAATCCGATTAAAAAGAGCAAACTCAGAGGGACCCGCCTCCTCGTCAAACTTCTCATCTGGATAAAGTTCTGGATGCCTTCGTTGCATCTCTCGTGTCCGATCTGTCAGGTCTCGCTGATACTTTAGCTCGTACCTCTGCTGAGGGGAATAATGGTCTGCCTTTCTCAGTCTCAATCTGGTCTTGAAGGAAAGACGACGGGGCCCTATGCCCCCTCCTGCCCAAGTTTTTTCTTGTTGTGAATTCGAGATAGTTTCCTCATGTGTGTCTGCGCTGTTTGTGTGTCTCTTCTTTGCATCCTTTGAAAGTTTGATGCGCTTGATATCGTCCCAGTCATACAGAGGGGGGGGGTCTGCTTCGAGGGCCTCGAGCTCTGCCTGCAAAACCTCACTCACAGTACCTGCAGTCTTATCGAAAGAAAGCACACTGCCTGCCTGAGATCCTTCCACCCCCCCCTCCCGGTCTGCCAACATCTTCTTCCACCCCGGGTTCACTTGAGTGTCTACAGGAATGCGGAAGAGGGGGTGAAATGAGTGCAGCTCTTTTTCAGCAGCACGAAGCTCTAACCACTTGTCAGTGCTTTCATTGTCGTCTTGCGCTTCTAGCTCAAGGGTGTCTCGTCGAGCGAGCCCATCCCAAATGGGCCTGCAGGATTCGACACCCATCCGGCTGTCCATACGCTTTCGCGCTTCGACGTCAATGCGAACGATGGCGGGTTTGGCGCGTGCAACGGTCGGTGAGAGGCTGAGCGCCTCTTCAAACCTCCTAGACGCCCCAGGCACTATGCGTACAGTCCTGCCAGATGCATCTCTTTCCTCCCGTGCCAAGGGCTCGGCACGGAGACGGCCCCGGAAGGCAGGAGACGAGACTGAATGGACGTCTCCAAAGATGAGCTCTTTTCTGCGGGGGTAGTTGAATGTCTGCTGTGCCCCTGACGTGATCTGTGCTATCTTGCACTCCGGCATTGACCGCGCAGATACTGGAAGGAGCGACGAGAGCTCCCCGTGTCGGGACTGCATGGGTGAGGGGGGAGGGGAGAATACTGCGGATAGATCGGGACAAGAAACAGACTCCCCGAAACCCCCTTCTCCTCCTCCGATGTCAACTTCTCGAACGGACAAGGGTACTGAAGAAGTCCCATCCCCGCCTCCATGTCCTGAAGCTAGACCTCGCCCCCTAGTTTTAGTTCTGCGGCCAAGTTCATCAAAAAGCTGCTTGTGCCTCTTGCCACCCCCTTTGCGAGTGAGGAAAGCTGCGGCGTCTGGGTCAGTGAGCGCAGTTGCAGGAAAGTGGAGGTCTGCTTGAATTCCCCGTCTCTCATCTTTGCGACGGTTGACACTGCACAAATCAGACAATTCTGCTTCCCTTTCTCCGTTCTCTCCCTGATTCAGACACAAAGGAGCTAGAGGCTGGGAGAGGATAGAAGCGTCCAAGATGGTCTGAAGGAGTCCCCCAACCTCATTCTCCTCTATCTCATTGCATTCATCTGCAGAGAACCACAGAATCCCACCCTGCCGCTGCTGCTGCTGCTGTGTTTGCTGTTGCTGTCCATTTTGAGTTTCTTCTCCTTCTCGCCGGCGTGCCTGCTCACTCGCAGTGTGACACCTTTCCCTCTCTTGCACCCCCCCCCCTTCTCTCACATGGTTGACGTCGTCCCCCTCTCCCTCCCCAGGGGCAGTCAACCAAAAGTCGATAGGGGAGGAGGACTCAGTCAGGGGACAACCCCCACTGGGAGAGGGGGCCCATCCCCATTCACAGGGGGGCACTTGGAAGTCGCCAGGATTTCTCTTTGCCGGATCACTCGTATGAGGTGGAGGAGACCTTTCATTCTCACCCTCTTCTGCATCTGCATTTTTTCGCACAGGATCCGAGGATGTGTAACACAGGGGAGGAGGCACGATGGGACTTCTGTAAGCCGTTTCCATACCCCCTCGTGTCTGCAGAGACGTGCGGGGTCTTGATAGGAGTCCTGGGTGGGCGGAGCTTCTGGTACCTGGGCGGCTGCCTATTCTTGAAGAGGTCCTGGTGCCTAGAGAGACCGTCATTGTCTCTCCTGCAGTTGTGGGCATTTGGGTGAGGTGGTGGACTGTGGCACTGGGTGTGCCGGGGCCTTTTTGCTTGTGTCTCCCTGGAGCAGTGGGCAGTCGGGAGTTGGTGCCAGAGGCGGTCGGGGTCGCAGAGGGGGACGACACCAGCGTTGTGTGCGCTGGTGTTGCTGCTTTTCTGTGTGCCCTCTCCATCTGTGCCCTGACTCTGCTGATGAGTCCCTTCTCCCACATAGATTTCCTCTCCCAGCCCTGCACGATCAACAGAGGGGGGGGGCATGGAAAAGGGGATAGAACGGAGAAGTGCATGCAAAAGCACGAGAGGAGCGAGCGGACAACATTCTGACGATAAATGTGGATATAAAAGCTGGAGATGTCACATAAGCTAGCCTCTCTTTCTGTTTCTAAGTCTTCTTTTGCCCCCGTTATCTGCCCCAGCAGACATGCTCGGAAAAATGTGATAGACGGAACGATTTCTTGTGAAGGAAATGAGCAGTTTTATATAGGTACCGATTGGCTGACCAGATCAGGAAGCACGGCCTCCCTGCTGACAATCTCATACCGAGGGATCACGCGTTGACGGACTATCAGGGGTTTGCCTGCATATATACATCAATAGACAATCTTGAAGAAGCATTACAACAGACAGATGTATGCGCATGGGAGGGTCAATCTGACCCGTATATCCTTTTTAGGTGCCACTGAGTGACTGGTGTAAGTCACTCTTCTTCTCCTCTCCCCATGCCGTCACGAATAAATATATAGAGAGAAAGAGACGGAGAAACACATGTGTATACATGCGCATGCAAATGTGTATGCATACACTGCTCTTCACGCATTGACCTGTGTTTCTGTTCATGGGTTCTGCCCAAAAGTTCTGCCTGGAAGTTCGGTCGATGAAATACTTGGTCTCCTCGCGCTGTTTCCGGAGGGTCGCAGAGAAGTCATCTGGCAGGGACTCCTGGTCACCCTCCCCGAATGCCTCTTCGACATCGCCCTCAACTCCTGCCTCTGCCTGCCCCTCTTGAAAGTAGTCAGGCGGGTAGTCGCCCTGGAACAGGTCCTCGTCCTCCTCTGGGTAGAAGGACTGCATTTTCTTTACTCTTCAGGCAAAGACTTCGACAATTATTTACAGCCTCCAGAGCGTACACGATGTTCAGGAGACAACGTTAGGAAGATCATTAGAACTACTGAGTCGCTCCTCTGAAACAGAGCAGAACTTCAGGTGTCGCCAAAACTTGGTAAAACACCGGCCAATGCGGTCATGGCATGCACCGTTGGACTGTGAGGATCCATGCATGGAGCAATGATTGGAGCCCACAGAGCTCGACGTCGAATTAACTGAAAGAAGATGAAATCCACTTACAGATCGAGGACCATGCTTCTGTTAATTCGATCATGCACATACATGTAGGCATTTTGTTTGCTGGCTTTTTTTTCGCGCGAAATGCGCGCGTGCGACACATGCATGATACTTGCAGAGAAACACGCGCACGTACGTACATCTAAAATCCCCAAACACATTTCGAACACGAAATTACCCGAAATCTCCAAGTTGCATCTAAGTTGTACTAAGTTGCCAGAGATTCGTTTCCTAAATTCTAAATCCATTGTCAATTTGACAGTCCGAGCATAACAAAACTTTCTGCTTTCTTGCAAGACCCTTATAATTAATTTTCTTATATTTTTTCTTATACTCTGGCTGCTGATGCATTAGAGACCAACTCTTTCTTAATTTCATCTCCGAACCATTACTTGTCTGGCTATGTTCAGCTTCTAGATACTGCTATATATAGTAGTATTCCAGAGAATTTCCTTTGCTCTATTTAAGACTAAGCGAGCTGGGTGCTGCTGGGAGTAGATTCTAAACAGAACACCGTACCAGCATTTATACGCTTAACGATACACTATATGGTTAGGAGTAACTACTGGAGGTTTTGATCATAGCCTTGTTTACCATAAATTTGGTAACCGACAATTAGTAACTAGGGGGGTCCAGGGGCCCTACCACTACGATGGTAATTGATAGTTGGCGCCTCGGCATTCGACGAAAAAAAAAATGTTTCAAAAGTTTTTTGACGCGAATTAACATGCACGATAAAATGATTCCATCGATATCTAAAAACAGGAGCAAAGTTTCTCCGGTTTGAAGGAAAGACTGAAGATGGCAGGCATTGATAGCCATGTGTGACAGTTCTGCATGTATGTGTGGCCAAAAAAGAGGACTCCAAGCGGGAATACCTAGAGGAATACTAGATTTACCCACTAGTTTATCTAACTTTAAAGAATGATTACCAGTGTTTTGGTTACCAAAACAACGGTAATCAATGTAAGTCTGTATGATTACCGTAACCATCATTCTGGTTATTGCGCGGCCTAACGGCCGGGCAAGTTACAATCCTAATTTGGTTACTCCTAACCGTATAGTGTACTTAACGAGCAACGTCATAGGCAATGTCGAACATACTCACATAAACATACTTGAATGATAACACAAGTTAACTCACAACCAATATCA
>JAHBMJ010000424.1:39099-48119 GCA_018398765.1 Chromera velia | reverse complement strand
TGAACTCGGAGAGGTTGCATTGAATCTGATGGGGATCTGTTCTGGTTACAAAGAGTGGTACGGTTTGCGGACAAGAGATTCTCGAGGGTCGTTGGCATTTTGCCGCTTTCTCTCCCATCGACGTGCCCTCAGCTACAGGCACGATTTATCTTTCCCCCTTCCCTGCTCACTCCCTTACCGCAAAAAGATTCGCAAGTTCCTTTTAGAACCGCTTTTGATTTCGGGGTCCTGCACGTTTCGTGAGACCCAGTCTGTGATTGACACTTTTGTTTACCAAGGACCGTCACAATTTTGGGAGTTTTTCGTTCGCGCTGTCTTGAGCACAGCTTCAAATGCGAAAATCTCTGTCGCTGACTATTTCTTTCTCAGAGACACTTTTCGTTTACTTTCCTTTCACGCAGCGGGAGGGGGGATGTTAGTGTCGCTCACTTGTGATTCTGTTTTGCGCGAGGCTATGAATTTGATCAAATGGGTGTGCGGAGACAAAGTAAAGAGAAAGAAAGTGGTGCAGATGCTGGACAGATATTTTCACATGAGGGAATGGATTTGGACTCATGCACAGGACCTGGCAGGTTGTGTGGCAAGGGAGCTTGTGAGGATGCGACAACACAGGCTCCTCCGGGCGCTTGTACGGCCGCACGGGTTGTCTGCAGCTGCTCGTGAAAGGATCCGCACAGTGATAAAGGGAAACGGAAGTAACGGACATGATGGAAGGTTGATTGCGTACGCACGCACGTGCAGGGGGCTGATGAAGGGAACTCTAGAGGTGCTCGAGGGGTGGGGGGATTCCAAAAAAGCATGCAAGTCTGCATGCTGTTCTTTAGGCTGTTCAGACTCTCGTTCAGACTACTCAGATTCAAACTGGCACCTGAGCGTTTAAAGGAATGCATGTTAATATGCAGAGTGCTACCCGCACGCATGCATGCATGCACTCCAATTCTGTGTTGTAAATTATTAGTCATTATAAATATATAAGTGATAAGTGATTTAGTGGTGCCCTAGAGCACTGTCGCCGTTTTCTCTTATGTACTAGCTTATGTACGTAGTCTAGTAAAATATACACTGTTATACAGGCGTAATGTGTCTTCAAATGTTAGGTTACTTTAGTACAGAAAACTCCTAGGCGCCGGCTAGAGAAAAAAAAAAANGAGGCAGCGTAGAAAGAGTTGAGGCACCAGGTAGACCTCTTTTCTACTAGATAGAAATAGACAGAATAACGAGTATTGACAAGGCAGTTGCATGTCACACACTCACATATAATTAATTTGGTGAATATGAATAGTCGATTTTACCTGGAGTTTTCCTAGGCGCCGGCTAGAGAAAAAAAAAAATAAAAAAAATAAGCGATTTGAGGAAATCTTTTTTTTTTCTTTTTCTTTTTTTTTTTACTTTTTAACCTTGAACAACACTTAGCAACAGTTGTGCAACACACAAACAACACTTGTACAATACTTGAACAACAGTTGTTTGACTGATACAGAAAAAAAAAAAAGTAAAGGGTTTTGGAAGATCTTTTTTTTTTTTTTTCTCTAGCCGGCGCCTAGGAGTTTTCTGTACTAAAGTAACCTAACATTTGAAGACACATTACGCCTGTATAACAGTGTATATTTTACTAGACTACGTACATAAGCTAGTACATAAGAGAAAACGGCGACAGTGCTCTAGGGCACCACTAAATCACTTATCACTTATATATTTATAATGACTAATAATTTACAACACAGAATTGGAGTGCATGCATGCATGCGTGCGGGTAGCACTCTGCATATTAACATGCATTCCTTTAAACGCTCAGGTGCCAGTTTGAATCTGAGTAGTCTGAACGAGAGTCTGAACAGCCTAAAGAACAGCATGCAGACTTGCATGCTTTTTTGGAATCCCCCCACCCCTCGAGCACCTCTAGAGTTCCCTTCATCAGCCCCCTGCACGTGCGTGCGTACGCAATCAACCTTCCATCATGTCCGTTACTTCCGTTTCCCTTTATCACTGTGCGGATCCTTTCACGAGCAGCTGCAGACAACCCGTGCGGCCGTACAAGCGCCCGGAGGAGCCTGTGTTGTCGCATCCTCACAAGCTCCCTTGCCACACAACCTGCCAGGTCCTGTGCATGAGTCCAAATCCATTCCCTCATGTGAAAATATCTGTCCAGCATCTGCACCACTTTCTTTCTCTTTACTTTGTCTCCGCACACCCATTTGATCAAATTCATAGCCTCGCGCAAAACAGAATCACAAGTGAGCGACACTAACATCCCCCCTCCCGCTGCGTGAAAGGAAAGTAAACGAAAAGTGTCTCTGAGAAAGAAATAGTCAGCGACAGAGATTTTCGCATTTGAAGCTGTGCTCAAGACAGCGCGAACGAAAAACTCCCAAAATTGTGACGGTCCTTGGTAAACAAAAGTGTCAATCACAGACTGGGTCTCACGAAACGTGCAGGACCCCGAAATCAAAAGCGGTTCTAAAAGGAACTTGCGAATCTTTTTGCGGTAAGGGAGTGAGCAGGGAAGGGGGAAAGATAAATCGTGCCTGTAGCTGAGGGCACGTCGATGGGAGAGAAAGCGGCAAAATGCCAACGACCCTCGAGAATCTCTTGTCCGCAAACCGTACCACTCTTTGTAACCAGAACAGATCCCCATCAGATTCAATGCAACCTCTCCGAGTTCAAAATGTGACCAGGGCCCTCCATAGTCTCCACAGCGCCAGCAACCCCCCACCGAGCCTGGTCCCATCCAAATGATCTCTCTGCAAATGCGCCCCCACCAGAGATCGTCTATTCCCCAGGAATCTTTGAAAATGGGAAACAAATCAAGGCAGTAGTGCACGCCCCCAGGCTCTTCCCCTTCGTCCATCCACCTTTGGATCTGCCTGCCTGACGCTCCTCTCCGGGCAAGGTCACACACCTGCTCGTACAGTTCTGCAAGCTCGTTGACTCGTCGTTCAAGCTCTCCGTACAGGTGTCGTGCACCGAGCTTCAAACATGCCTCTCGGATGGAAGGCGTGTCCCAGGCGCGCTGTGCTGCTGCCCTAATTATGGTGTGGAGAGTTGCATCGAGATTCTGACGCTCAGCTTCTGTGAGAGAAGCGCGCACTTCCTGTTGGTGCGCGCTCCTTTCCTCAAAACTCCTCTTAGCCGTCTCCCACCGTCTCCTGTCTTCTCTGGTTACTTCTGCCTCATTCTCATGCATCCTCTTTTCAGATTCCTTCCTCCAAGTCGAGCTCACTATTCTAAGCAAATGCAGGTCTACCTCCCCGAAAAACCTCAACACACACCTGACAATCCCAGGCAGAGAACCTACTGCGGCAAAGTTCAAAGCTGAAAGGCCAGCCTTTGCGGCCGCCCGGTCTTCGAAAGTCACTTGCATGAGAGCTTTCAGCTGATCGCGCTGCAGCAGAATGCGAATCGGAAAGGCTCGATACTTAGTTCGGAAACGACTGGAGCCTCGGGTCCAACTGGTCGAGTCATTTCTCTCCCCAATCCGCATTGTTCCTTTGTTATGGTGATCGCGGACTTGGACTGTGACAGCGATGCTGCGTCGACGGCTAGCGGCTGCCGCCCGGCGCGGCGGCGGCGCCCCCCCGCGGCGGCTTTAGGCAAGCACCAATCCTACCGACCTAGCTACCAACTGTAACCGACTTATGGTCGCCTCGTTTTCTCAAGAACGATGAGGAATCAGTAGGAATCAGAAGCTCAGAGTGGGATCAACCGACGCAGCTCTCGGTTTCCGGGTCTCCGGCTGTACCGCGTACGGTCTAGTACGGTCCTGTAGGGTATAAACCTAGGTACAAACCTGTGTCAGCAATTGTGTGTAGGACGTCAGACAAAACCTCTCAAACAACTGGCACGCAAGCAGGGCTTTGGCCTCGAACATAATGTAATCCTGTGTAATCCTGTAATTAATGGTGATTAGGGCTTTTTGTTGATACTTTTATTCTTTATTTACGCAGAAGCTATCAATCAATCAATTAATCAGCTAACAATGCTCTAGGGCACCACTAATCACTAATCACTAACGCAAAGAGTAACACAAAAACCTGCCATTTTACTTTAAAAACAATGTAAAAAAAAACTGATGACTGTAATTAACGCTAGGATTGGCGATGACAAAACGGCAACAGTGCTTAAGGGCACCCATAAATCACTTATCACACTTCACTCATATAAATAGAATCTAGAATATATAGAAGAGGGCCGCCACTGATTAAGAATGGCCAAGAATAAATTGAAATCAATTTTCTAACACGTCATGACACTAGTTAACCATTTTTTTAATTGATGGCTGCCTTTCCCCTCCAAAGATTCAGCACTGACTGCCTGAACGATCAACTCAGACTGACAAGTTGCATGCCTGAGTGGCCCCCTCAAGTGCATCCGACATGTACACCTCGGAACTTGATCGAAGCGGGACATCCGCCGTTCTTCAGCAGCCCCGTCTCATCTCGCTCGCTTTCTGAGACAGAAACTCCTCCGTCCTCCCCTCCCCACCTTTCACTTTGCCTGCCACCTTCAAAGCGCCCTTCAGGGCCTTCCGAGCCGTCTGTCCATCAAGTGAGGCAGGCAGAGCGGAACCTCACTACCTACCACCAACCACCCCCACGCCCTGTTCTTCTGTACTTTCCTTGCTCCCTCTTCTTTCCATTCCGTCGCTGCTTGCTCGTAGGACTCTCCTACCTGATTACCCAAACAAACACAGACAGACAGAAGTACAGAAACACATCTAGGGAAGGCGACCCCTTCCCTCCCACGAGATCTTGGAGGGGTTATTTGTGCCCCCCTAAAAAGAGGGGCGATGCGATTGAAGTGCTCTGCTCAATCAATCATGACGGAGCACACACCCTGTACGTGGTTCAAACACTCGATCAGTCAACCAGTGAATCAATCAAGACAGAAAAAAGACAACGACCCCAGCTAGATCGAAATATCCTTCCACCAACGTGCCTATTCTTCTCGCTGCCCTTCCCCCCCCCACCCAACCGAGCTCTCTAAGAACGCACACTGCCCCCTCTCTCATTACGGAGACGCCTATCCTGACGAACTGGGACCTTTTCTACCTTCCTTCTTGATTCTCTGTCGCGTTTTGTTTATTCGTTTCAAAGTTATTTTTAATTCTGTCATATTCCGTCTGCCCCGCCAGACCGTGCCACCTCATCCGGCCGATGAGGAGTCTCAGAGGAGGCAGCCTGCATTACAGACGACGCCCCTCTTGCACCAGGGTCTCCTCTATGCACTTCCGCAGAAACACCCTGAGGACCGGACTGATTCACGTCAGCAGACACACCTTGAGAGCCCGGTGAACCTGACTGAGCCGTCTCCGTGCCTCTTGCGTCTATCTGTCTTCCCACCCCCCCTTCCCCTTCCCTTTCCCTCAGTGATGTGTCTGCACCCTCGTTCTCCCCTTCTTCCTCTCCATCTGCTTCTCCCTCTCCCTCTCCGTCTGCAGAGGCAGTGGGACCATTACGTGACTCTACAATGTTCACGATATCGGCACGGCAGACGGGGCACAGCCTCGAGTTGTTCAACCACCGCACCACGCAGTCCTTGCAGAAGACGTGACGACCCTCGCAGGGCATCCGAAGCACTATGCTGTTCGATCGGAAGTCCTGCACATACATACACACACACACACACACACACACATACACACACACACGTACAGAAGATAACAGGGAGGGGGGATGGAGACAGACAGGAGGCGGGCAAACGTTAACCACAGGTAGGAATGCTTGTCTCAACATGTAGACACTAAGTTTCTCAAGAATGAGGTATGCTTCCACGAGGAACCCGAGTCAACAATGAGGGAGGGAGGGGCGCTTCTTACGGTAACTCCCTCCAGCATGTGACTGACGACTGGTGGGTGAGGCCGTATGCGTGCGGACGCATGCATGGAATTCGCATGAAATTCACGAGCCAGAGAAATAGGAGGACCACGCTGTGAGTGCCCACAGATGCATGGGAATGATGAAGAAAGAAAGGTAAACCAACTTGCCCACCCACCCACCCACCTGTAGACAAATTGGGCAAGAATCCTCTCCTGAAATGCTGTGCCTCCTTTCGTCCCCCCCCCCTCCTGCGACGGCGGCCCCCGGTGCTTGAACCAAATTCGTTGAAGAATCGTCTCCCGGGTGCTTTCCGTACCGTCTGACCCTTTCCCTCTCCCTTTCCCTTTCCGCCTGTTCCTCCCGATGTCGCCTCATGATCTCGGAATAACGACCGGATTCCAGTTCACGGATAATTCCTCTGCAAGGAAGACAGACCCACAAAGAGAAAAAAAAGCAAGTCTGAAGAAAGAGACAGAAGGTGAAAGACAGAGAAAGGCGTAAAGAGCTAGCTGGGAGAAAAAAGTCTTTACACAGACCAGCCCGCTTCCTTTTCGAATCGTTTCCCGCACACTGCCCTTCTTTGTACGCGCACGCGCGCGCGCGCGCGCGCACACACACACACACACAAACACAAACATAGAGCACAGAGAGAGACAGAGAGAGAGAGCACATACGCACACACACATATGCACACACACACGAACACACACAGACAGCACACACGCCCACTGCATTCAGACAAAGAAAGGAAAGAGCAACAGAGAGAGGACCCGTGTAATGTGAGAAGGCATGGTGCGTACCGGCCATGGTGTGCAACGCCACACAAAAGAGTGTGCGCAGATGCAGATGCAGTGCAAGAAGACAATTCAGCCTTCATCTTGGCTCCCCATCAGTTCGTCCACCAGACCCCCCAAAAAAATCAACAGGCCAACGAAGAGCGAAAGTCGAGAAAAACTACTGCACGCACGAGAGCTAGGAAAGAGGGGAAAGAGGGGCGACTCACCGCCCGTTGTTGTTCCGCTGTCTCCTCCGCTCGCTCATTACCATATGAAGGATGTACCTGCAGAGAGTTGAGGGCAAAAAAAACATCGTCACACAACACAGAATGAATGCACCTTCCTACGTGCGCCTTCCAGGGGACCTGCAAGTACATTGAGTCGACTCAACTCCGGGCATGGTTTACGTAGATGAAGAATGAGATGCAAGAACGGGAAGAAACGGGTGGGTGAGAGGAGAGGAACACAAACACATGATCGAAGTTGAGAGAGACACCCACTCTCGCACACCCAAACGCCAATCGCACGCATCTTCTCTCTCCTGCACTCTCTCTCTCTCTCTCTCTCACACACACACACACACACACACACACACTCACTCTCTCTCTCAGTCACTCACTCACAGACACATACATACACACACACACACACACACTCACGCCCGTGCAAAGGAGAAAGAGAAGGAGAGAGAGAGAGAGAGAGAGAGAGAGAGAGAGAGAGAGAGAGCAGACAGATTGAAGCAGGTCCTCCGGGGGCGAGGAGGGAGAGACTCAAACACAAAAGGAGGCAACAGTAGTGCACCTGAAGTGGGGTGAACGGGTAGACAGGAAGAGATCAGGGAGGGGGGGAGGGCGGAAGGAAGGAAGCGACGAGAGAGAGCAGTCGAAAAGACACCAAGAGAGCAGACCGACACACCAAGAGATGTAGAGCGAGATGCAGAGAAACCAGAAGGCAACGAGAATATAGAACCCGCCCTGAAGGAGCAGCAGCAACGTCGCCACCCTTTCAATGCGCTCGTCGCAAGAGCCGTTCCGAGCATCCTCAAGCCAGTGCAAACCCAGGAAGAACCAGAGAAAATTCACCAGCGTCAGCACCTGAAAAGAACTCAAAGAAAGAAATACAAAAGATTAATTCCGCAAACATAAGCACGCAGACACACACACGCAAACAGAGGAGAATGCGCAGGGCGAAGGACCTCATCAAGACATAATGAATCGACGCCAGACTTCTCTCGCTCACTTAACGCTCCCTGTCTCTTTCTCCTCTGTCTCTGTCCTCTCTCTCACACACACACTCACTCACTCACCCACCCACTCACTCCACTCTAACGATTACTTCGACCGAAACATAGTTTGCGCCGGTTGAGGCAAAAAAGTGGACACAACTGCTCAAAGCTATCAGGAACAGGAAAGGCCAGGAAGGGGAGCAGAAACCTTGTCAAGCACACACGAAAATGCGAAAGCACGAACTCAGAGCTGTCGACAAAGAACGCGAGACGGGATTCCTCCTTACTGACTTGAAGAAAGTCAGATACGCTGCTCATCCCTTGCGCCTGCATGTCCTGCGTTCTCTTCACTTGCAGAGATGCAAAGAGGATATGCCGAAACACATGTATGACGATCCAGGGCTTCAGCGGACTGCCCGTGCAAGGAGACCGAATCCACGCCCTTGCATCGAAGCAGACGTATACCGCAAGCCCTAGACAGCACAGGAGATGAAGCCTCCCCACGAAAATTTGGCAGGAGGTCGCAAGGTCACCAGTCAGCAGCCTCCTCACTCGCTGTTCTGAGTTCCTCTCGGCCTGCGCACCCCCGTCGTTGCCTCCTGCGGGAGGCTGGCCTTCGGGAGGGGGCGGAGGGGGGTTAGTGCCTTGCCCCGCATTCCCCTGTGCCTGCGGAGTGTCGGGTTGACCCCCAAGGAAAGGCTGCTCCTGTTCCACAACTGCGGCCATGGTCAGCTCACTACTCGAAAGCTTTCAGACAGATAGAGACGAAGGGGACAGATGTGAGTCGGTCCGTTCCCTGTCCTGCCTTTGTCGAGTGGCAAGAAAACGAAGGGACGACCGGTCCCGTCGATGCGTGGCTGCGGTTCAAGATGTCTTCACGCAGTGGATCTGCAGAATCCAGACCCCAATGGACTGCAACAGAGGCGGGACCGTACACAAAGCAGATCAATTAACAGAAGTGCATCGAGACGCTTTCTTTGACTTTGACTGCAACGACAACTTTAGAGAAAGACCAATTAAGAAGATTCAACTTATCATTCAAGTCTGTCTGATCGATCGACTGACCGCGATCGAAATGCGCCAAGAGGCCCGCGGTCCCCGGGTCCTGCATCATTGGGCCGCGCGGCCGCTTTGGGACGTCGCGCGCCGGGGTCCATCGGGGTCCTGACATGCATGTCCTGACAGAGCGGGCCCCGGCACTCG
>JAHBMJ010000424.1:19099-34099 GCA_018398765.1 Chromera velia | reverse complement strand
TCCCTATCTCTCCTGGCTGGCCTGCAAGCTTCTCTTTTGAAAAAGGATGAAGGCCTCTCTCTGTGAATAGTGTCTGTGTGTATTTTTTTAAGTGCAGAAAGAAGTGAAAGGGATGCAACTCTGTTCTTCTTCCCCTCTTCAGTTCATCCTCCACTCTTCCTCTCAAACAATGAATGACAGCCTGCCCAATCGCCTCCTTCTTCCTTTCTTTTAGTGCCTTTCTTACCCATCTGATCGTCCTCTCTGCCACTTCAATGTCAATTGGAAACATCCCCCCCTCCATCAATGTAGTGTCTGCGCTTTCTGTCTTCCTTAGCCCCAAGACCCACCTGACAAAGCGTCTTTGTTTTTCGTCGAATTCTGCACAGGCCTTGTCTGTACATGGGTGTATCTCGTATCCATACATCCACACTGCATGCACCATCTGATTAAACAAATGAAAACATTCTGCAGGTGGCACAGCTGGCTCTCTGGCTAACTCTCCTATCAATCCTTGCATGCATTTCTCTGCTCCCACTGCTCTGTCTGCCATTATTACATCCAAGTCGCAGTTTAAGGGAAGAACCAGACCCAAAAATTGCTGTGCTTTCTCTTCTTTCAGTACCATGCTGCCTATTCTGATCTCTTCTGTCTGCCTTTGCCTTCCAAACCTCAGTACTCTCGATTTGTCAGAAAAGAGGAGACGAAGCGGCTCTGCGTACTTCCTCAATCCCTCCAGCAGTTTGTTCAATTCTCTGTCTGTTGTATCGAGCAAAGTCGTATCGTCTGCAAATAATACGGAAAAAAAATCCACCCACCTCCCATCCTTTCCGACCAGTACTTTCAGTCTTTCTCCCTGTTCTCCTATTCTCTTTCTCCAAGCCTTCCCTTCCTTTCTTACTCTCTCTGACAGGTCGTGTACGTATCTTTTGAAAAAAGTGGGCCCACTGGACCTCCCTTGTTTCATCCCTATCTGTTCTGGATACCACTTTCCTGTCCTTTTCACTCTTGCTCTTACTTTCTTGAGCGATGCCAGGGCCCATCAGATTAACTCCTCTGAAACCCCTACCTCTCTCAGTTGCTGCTCAAGCTTGCTATGCCTGACTTCGTTAAAAGCTCGAGTGAAATCAACGAGAGCCACAATCACTGAGAGATGGTAGGCAATCATAAACATTGTCAAAAGAAGAAAGATGGCATCGCATGTTCCTGCTTTCTTTCTATATGTAAACTGCCATGGGTTCTGCCTTGCTTCTCTATCTACATTATTGCCAAGAATCGTGTTCCCCCATTTTGCGTCTGCACATGCAAGGTGCAGTGGTCCCATGTTGTCCCCCCCCAAAATCTGTCAAAGGAGAAGAAGAAGGAATATAATCTCCATTTGAGGCGTTTGGGAACCACTAAGTGGGAGATATTCGGAAGAGAGGGGCATGATCTAAACAAAGATCAGCAGCCACTGTCCAGCATATGGAGGGATTATGAATTCTGGTAGGCTTACATGGTCAATTAGATCGATTTTCACTCTGTTTTTTGTACTGGTGCATGCAGCTTGTGTAGAGCTATCCACTATCCGTTTTACATTGCGTTAGCGGTGCACTATAACACACAAAACAAAAGTTTCAAGTTGAGTCCCCCCCCTTTTTTTTTGTACTACCAATTTTTTTTTTGGCAGTCCTAAAAAATTCCTATTTAAAAATTGGTAACTCCCAATTTTTAGGTGAGTCAGACTCTAAGTGTTCATAGAATTTGTTCTTAGTAATGAATTAGAGTCTAATGACTACGGCTAGAGACTAGTGAGCCCCTGTCTAGCCCGTACACAAAATTTTAGCTTCAAACTCTATGTACTTCTTTCACTAGACTAGGTACCAATTTTTCAAAATTGGGAGTTACTGGCGGCAAAAAATTGGTAGTACTACAAATTTGACGCCCAATTCAACTCCCAATTCATTAGGGATAGTGTCGTCAGCAACGCAGCAGGGAGAACTTTTAAGTACTTTTGAGCACTGGAGGCAGGGGTAAAAAAAATAGACACAGGAGCAGGGGGGGTGCCATGAGAGAGACGGTGGATTTATCTAGAATTATTGCACACTAATTGTTACACACTTTTGTGTGTAACAAAAGGGGGGTCAGGGGTAATTGTTACATATTTAACTTTATGTAACAGTACAAAACTGATGTACATGATTGTACATACGTCAGGGCACAGCATCGATCATGACCGTTGCGGGTTGCGTGGACTGCATGCGCACATGCATGCATGAACAAAGCCTACATACATGACCCCACGAGAAAACGTACAACTATGCACAAACTCATAGGCAAACTAATGCAAACTATGCAGCGCAATTAACCTAAGCTAACCTTAGCCATGCAAGCCGAAACCATTAAACCATGTCCCGCATCATTGTAATAAGTGCGAGCGCTAGTACGAGCAAGTGAGTAAGTGAGTGAGTGCGTGAATAAGTGAGTAAGTGAAATACGTGAGGTCAGTGGGGTGAGTGGGGTGAGTAAGGTGAGTGAGTGAGTAGGTGGGGTGAGTAAGGGAGGTGAGTGAGTGAGTGAGTGAGTGAGTGAGTGAGTGAGTGAGCAACTGAGTGAGTGAGTGAGTGAGTGAGTGAGTGAGTGAGTGAGTGAGGTGAGTCTGAAGTTCAACAACTCTGAAGATTTCAAGCTAGTCACTTTAAAAGTCTGGGATCACTTCAATTTTTGTCTAACAATTTCATCACACTTGACTTACTCTAACTATTTTATCACACTTATTGTGATACAATTATTTGTGTCATTGCTACCAGTGTATAGGGTATTGTATCATAATTTGAATTGTATTACACTATAGTTTCAGTGTAACGATATTATGGTTAACATAATTCAAATTGTGACACAATTGGTGCTAGAATTGATGTGGAGTTTTTTTTCCTGCCCTTGCAAGTACTCGTAGATTTAAGTTGGAGTTAGTTGAAGTCTTTCTTTTTTAAATAGTTTTTTTTATACCCCCCGGGCGCTAGTCAGATTTTATAGGCTCTTTCATATCACTTACCGGCCTTTTCCTATAAAAAAAACAATCCACCAGCAGTTTCCCACTCAAAAACCGCTTCATACCGGATTTTCCCCAAAAAATAGTATTCATAAGTATTTATATTATTATATATATATGTAGTGAAAAAGAAGTTTATAAAAATAATGACATGGTTCTAGTAGAGTTGTAGTAGTTAAATATTGCACTAAAAAATGATATATTAAAATTATTTTAAAGTATCTTTTCTTAGAATTTTTCCTAAAAAAGAAATTTGAAGTTATTTATCCTCCATTAAAACATCTTGCTGCATCTGGCCGCTAGATCTGGCCACGTTTCTCTTGTGTTAGCTGCTAGTACAGTGGCACATCAGAGTTAGAATCGTCCCAACCTGATCCGAACCGGTCACAGAGTGGCTGAGTGGCTAGCTGACTTGCGCTGACTTACTGGTTGACTGACAGTCTGACTTACTGACAGACTGACTGACTAACTGACTCACTGTCTGGCTAACTGACTCGCTGACTGACTGACTTATGACTCACTAACTGACTGACTGGCTCACCGACTGACTAGTTGAATCTGGCTGACTCACTGACTTACTGACTGACTCACTGACTGACTGACTCACTGACTGACTGACTGACTCATGACTGACTGACTGACTGACTGACTCTCCGACTGACTGGCTGACTGACTGGCTCACTGACTGACTCACTGACTGACTGACTGACTGACTGACTGACTGACTCACTTACTGACTCACTGACTCACTGACTGACTGGCTGACTGACTGGCTGACTGACTGGCTAACTGACTGGCTGTTAGTGACTCACTGGCTGACTTGCGTTGACTTGCTGGTTGACTGCCAGTGGCTGGCTGACTGGCAGACTGACTGACTGGCTTGCTGGCTGACAAGCTGACTGGCTGACTGGCTCAGCCTAGCTGTCAGTGAGTGATTGACGGAGGGGCTCACTAGATCTGACTGGCTGCATAACTGCTTCCGCTTCGCGTAGACGGGCCGGGCAGGACATAACAGGAGACCGCAGGAGATGGACGGAAACGGATTCTGATGGAAGGAGACGGCTTAGTCCCTTCCTCTACAAGTTGCAAAGAAAGGCTGGGCAGAACACTATCTTTATTTTAGCTCCGGTCTCAGCTCCGGAGCCTCTGGTGCAGACTACCAAGTTGATGGAAAAAACATGAGAAAACATTGAAAGACATGAGAGACCGGACTCATCAAGACTCATGCATAAACACCGATGATCAACGAACGATGTACATGCATGCATGCATCCATACACATGTCACGTCATGCCTCCGACAAGGTCTATACAAGCGGCGCCGGCCTTTGGCGCCCACCGGCAAGGTCCAGGCAGCGCTTCGGCACCCATCGGCAGTGTCCGGGCAGCGCCTTCGGCACCTACCGGCAGTTTCCCAGCGGCGCCTACGGCGCCTACCGGAAACTTCTCTGGTGGGCTGAAGGCATCTTTCCATTTCAGAAACGGGTTTCTGACCACCACCCTGGGGGTATTTTTTTATCATATTGCTAGTCATATTAAAGCCATAAAAACAAGAAAACGAGAAGCGATAAAGGCTCAAAGAACGGACACGGCCAACTTTGGAAGTTGTTTCCAAGAAAGAACAAAGAAAAATAAAGAAAAGCGAACAGCCGCCTGCAGTGAGGAAGAGACGCACAAGCAGTCAATTTACAATCAGTAGCTCTGCGAGCTCCTCGCGCGCGCGCGGCCCGCCCGGTTGGTGCTCGGCGCCGGCCGCGGCGGCCCCGCTTGCGCAGGGACCGGCAGGGTGCATGATGGGATGCATGCAGGACCTCCATAGGACCTCCAGAGCTTTCGCATGAGCTTCGCTTTCCGGGCCAAGATCTTCGAAGAGGGGGGTGCAATTGACTGCCACGCACAAACTCCACTTAGTCCTGATCCTCTTCGTTGGGTTCCTGTCAGACTACATCATTTCATGTTCGGTTTACGTGTCCGAAGAGTTCCGATTCAGATGAGCCTGTGATGGTGTCTGTGCAATTGCATCAATGATCAGGTGATCTTCCGAGCGTCATCTTTATGCGCAACTGAAATTAAGTGCATCAATCAAACGAACTCTCGTCTCTGGAAACTTTTGCGGCAATTCTGGACACATTGTTTCCGTACCGATCTTTCCACTGACTGATGGAGCTTCTTCCAGAGGCGGCCATTGCCAGTGCAACGAGTAGCTGTGCCTCGGGTCCTGAGTTCGACTGGATCCCGATGGCGCTTATGAACAACCCAGTTCCCAGATTTGGGACGGAGGGTCACAAGAGATCACCGCCTTGTTGTCCAAGTCTTTCGCAAGAGAAAGCGGAGGCACTGATGAATTCGCTTCCTCTGTTTTCCGCTTGGGTTCGGACGGCAAAGGCGAAGAGTGTGGATGGAGGTGGAGTCGTTGCGGCTTCTCCTGCCAAGGTAGGAGGAGAGCTGGAACAGAAGGGGCAGCCCGAGGAGGGAAAGACAAACACGAACCAGTCTGCTACAATCGATTCACTCGAGAAGCACGCAGATGTGGGCACGGGAGGTGAGAAACCTCTTGATGGTGGTGAGGGGAGGGTGGAGGTTGAGGAAGGCGGGGAGGGGGCAGCAGCAGGAGAGACAGAAGGGATCCCTCATGATTCTTTGATGGCAGAGCTCCTTGACCTTGTTCACCAACGTGCCGGGAAGCTGGGGGAAAATTTCCGCTTTGCTCTTGTCCTGTTGCCCAAGGAGAAGGAAGCTGACGCCGAGGAGGGCGTTCTCGAGGCGGGACAGAGGAAGGACACGAAGGTTGGTCTGTTCGTTAGTCGGGTTAGATTCAGCCGAAGTCTTGAGGGAAAACGATCTACTGCGAAAGGCTGAAAAGCTCCTTTGTTTTGGTTCACTGCAGAAAAGCGTCTCTCTGCCGTGCGAAGTTCCTCATTTCATGAATTCTCTTGTGACTCGTTTGCTTTCCCGTGACTGCAGCCAGATGAAGGTGCGGGAGAAGTCGGGGGTTCTCGTGTGTTTTCCCGCAAGGCGGGGGCAGGGGCGGGTGAAGTTCTCCCCTCTGAGCTGACCACCTCAGAGACCCAGGTCAGGGTCCTAGAGGACACCCCCAGGGACCGTATGGGAGAAGATGGGGATGGGGAGGAGGAGACTATTCTCGAGAGGAGAAAGAGCAATGTTCGTTCTCCCTCTCGGGATGTTGTGGACAAGGAGAAAGAAGAGGGGGAGGAAGAGAAAATCCCGATGCCTTCTGCTGACACGCAGGGGGGGGAAATGAAAAAGGAGGTTTTTGTTCCCTGGGCGAGTGCCAGGGCCCTTCTGAATCTGGTCTTGTCAGAGAGGAACAGAGAGGATCCTGCCAGTGGTTACGGACACCACCACGGTGGTCTTCTGCCACAAACAGAGGACTCTGAGGAGGTGCAGCATGCAGCTGCTGCAGCAAAACTCGCCTCTAGCTCTGCCGCCGCTGTAGGGCAACACCCCGAGGAGGGAGAGGCTGAGGGTGTGTGTGGAGAGGAGACGGATAAAGAGAACAGACTGAAGCGGAAGGAGAATGAGGGGCTGGAGGAGAGAGCGGTGGAGCAGAAGGTCGGCCGTCAAGGTCTTTGGTCGTATCTCTCTCTCTTTCTGTCGGAAACTCCAAACTTGTTCTTTCACCGGCTTCCGACTATCCGTCTCTGCCCACACTCTTCCCGACTTCTGTACGACTGTCTAGCTCTCCGTCCCTCCGCATGTGTGTGTGTGTGTGTGTGTGTGTGTGTGTGTGTAAGTGTGTGTTCGTCCATCCCATCGAGAAACAGAACAGGAATGCGAAAAAAGATAGGGGAGGAAAGGTCTGCATGGTGATCCGTCCATCCATCAATGCATTCCCTCCCCTTCCTGCATTTGTTTGGTTGGCTTCTTCTCTCTCTGAATTAAGGAAGTAAGGAAGAAAGGCATCGATGGTTTGTTCACCCCTTCTGCTTTTCTTTCCTATTGATTCTGAAAGTGTACGATTGACTCATGATGACGGTGGTTTGGGTGGGTGGGTCCTCCATGGGCGGCAATCAATAAGGGTCTCTCTCTCTCTCTCTGTGTGTGTGTGTGTGTGTGTGTGTGTCTGTCATCTTTGTTTGCCTTTGACTGACGCCTTGTGCTTCTCCTTGTGCTTGCTGTCTGTCTTGTGTTGTTTGAGTGACTGTGTGAGCAGGACGGAGGAACTGCGGGAATTGAAGCCGTGGAACCAAATCTGTCCCCCCCCTCCCGGGCAGACGATCACGCGGTGTTCCCCCCTCTGCCCCCCTTTGCCTCTTCCACAAGAGGGAAGAGTGGAGACTCCGCCAAGGCAGTGGCGTCATGGCACCCTGCTGCTGAAGCGACTGAAGGCCCCCTCGAGTTGGAGGGTTGTGGCAACGTCTCCACTAACCCTCATGCGATGCCATCTCCCGAGCTATTCCTGCCTTTCCGTCTGCGCCCCCGTCGATTCTGCGGTGCGTGGAAGGGGGTTGAGGGTCTGGAGTGGGGAGATGAGGATGAGGTCGACGAAACAACACAACAGCCCGGGAGCTTCTCTTCCCTGTCTCCTGGGGGGAGGCGGACCCTCTCAGACATCGCTGTCGAGTGGGAACCTATATGGGAAGTCACTGAAGAGGCAAACAGCGGTGCAGTAGAGAACGTGCCGGGGGAAGGCGGGGACAAGGAGGGGGGGGGAGACAGAGACGGGGACAAGGGAGCACCTGTGGCTTCCTCCTCCTATCACCTGCCCCCCTCGTTTGACGGTCTCAGCAGTCTGGTCCCTTCTAATTCCAGACGGCCACCTCGTTCGAGGCTTCCGACTCTGACAAGCAAAGAGACGTGCCGCCGCTCCTCATCCCTCCCCCTCCGTCTCCGATTCCCCCGTGGCCGTCCAATCCGCCCGTCTCCTCTTCCTCTTGAGGGGTCTTCCAAAGCCTTCCATGAGAAGGAGGGAGGGACGGAAACGCGCTCCGAGGGATTGCACCTTCCTATTGAGTCGAGAGAAGAGAGGATGGCGAAAGAGGGTCAGCGGAGCAAGCAAGAGAAAGAAGTGAATCGCACTCCAGCAGGCTCGAAGGCACAGGCGGATGGACCGAGGGGGAAGGGGAAGCAGCTTCAGGAGAAGGAGAGATGCGAGGGGAGACTCTGGCGTGTTGTCCGTCCCTGGCATTCTGCGGATGTCGCTGTGGCTCCTCTCCATCCAGGTCCGTTTTCGGAATTAAGGGGACTTACTTACTTACCTGCCCCTCTTATTTTCTGTCTGTATCTTTCCGCGTTGGTTGTCTTCTTTTCATTTTCTTCCCTGATCTGTTCTCAGGAACTAATTTGTCTGCCTGTCTGTCTGCGCTGCCGCTTCTCTGCCTAGCTCTGTTGTGTCTGTTTTGCAGCATGAGGGGGGCAGAAAGACGAGTGAAAGGAAAAGTGCGTCGCTTCACTCTCTGTCTGCATCATCCATCTGTCTGCAATTTGTGCTGCATTTTTTTTTAGTTTCTTCCATCCCTCCCTCCCTCCCTGTTGCCGCAGGAGACCTAGTCTCAACGGTGTCTGTCCGACCCAGCGGCTTCCTGGTTGTCAGGAGGATTGACGGGCCTGCAGCAATATCCCCCCCACCCGATTCTCATCAGCAGATCAGCGTGGAGAACATTGACCAGCAGCAGGCTGACGACAGTGAGGCCGAGGTGTTTGTGTGCCCCCTGCACATTCTCTCTGCGGCCTCTCCGACTACCGCGGCCTCCCCCTTCCAGCCACTCGCAGGGCTCTCTCTCCCTGCTCCCATCGGTGTGCCTTTGTCAGGCAGGCCGGGTGGAAGAATCGACCTCAAGGGGGCAGATGCAGGGGAGAAGGCGACAGCAGCTTCAGAAGCTCTGCACAAACCTGGCCCGATTCCCCCCATTCCTCCTGCCGCCGCTGCTGCTGCTCGTGGTGGGGGTGCAGATGACTCCCGTCTCCCCCCCCATCCCCCATGCGTGGCTGCAACGAAGTTTCTCTCCCAGAGTCTCACGCACAGAGGGCCTCTCGCAGGCCTTCCTGCTGACTCATCCACGGCAGCCCCGCATGCCCATGCACCCCCGTGTGTGCCTGCGGGTCTCGAGAGTCTCTTGAAGGAGACCCGGGGTCCTTCCAAGACCATCGACGACAACCTTCCTCCCCCCCCGCCTTACGAAGAGTCCTTGGGAAGGTTGCAGGGGAGCAGCGTGCCTAAACCCCCTCAGCCGCCGCAGCCCCAGCCCCAGCCCCAAACGGCAACCACCGCCCCCCCCTTCCATGCGGAGACAGAGGAAACACACTCGCCTGCTGGGGGGATCGAGGGGAAGGCAAAGGAGACGGCTGCTGCTGGCGCTCTAGGCGTTGCAGTGAATCGCCAAGCGTCTGAGGAGTTGAAGTGGGCCATGCCTCCGACAGACGGCCCCCCCGTGTCTCCTGCCGCCAAAAACCAACAAGACATTCCCCCCCATTACCACACAGAGCACCAGCCTGCAGCTGTTGCGGCCGTACGGGAGAGTGCCGCTGTTCCGCCTGTCCCCCACCCCCCTGAGCGTCCTATCCCTCCCCCTCCACTTCATCACACCGAGCGTGAGCAGGAGGAGAAAAGGCAGCCTGAAAAGAAGGAAACCAGCCACCTCCCTGTGTTGATGAGTGCGAAAGAGACTGCTTCCGAAGTCAAACGCCACGCAACCACAATGGTAACAACCGTTCCCCCCACAGCAAGCACCCTTGCTCGCCTCAGACGCGCAACGGCCCTCCCTTGCAGCTCCCAGCCCGCCGCCGTTCCCTCCCTTGCCGTATCCGATGCAGAGGACGACCTCCCTCCCGGATACGACGAGCCAGGTGCCACCGTTGCGTGCGGGGGCAGAATAACGTTCCCCCAGGCGCCCCTGACAGCAGAAGTGCTCGAACAGCAACAACAGCAGCAACAGCACGGCTCCAACTCTGCGGCTTCCCCCCCCTTCTCTCATCATCGCCCCCCCCTGTCCCCTTCTTGGCCTCTGAGTCAGCCCAATCGTCAGCCACCGACAGTCCACCCCACAATGCAACAAGGGCCTCCCGCCGGACCAAGGCACTTACCGCAGCCCCCACACAGGGCGGGGGGTGTCGCAACAGCAGCCTCGTACGGGGGTCCACAGGAGGGAACGCCCCAGAGCGTGATTCCCCTCTCGCAGCTGCCTCCGTTTGGCACACATGCTGTCGCTCCTCTGGAAGCCGCAGCGCGCAGTCCCTCCATCCCTCCCTTCACAGCGAATCCCCCTGTGCCTGTCCCTGTCCCGACCTCCCGCGGGGGCCTGCGTGGACGGTCAGTCGAAGCAGCCGAAAACTTCCCCCGACAAATGCTGCAGGCAGAGGCAGCAGCAGGAGGAGGGAATTTCCGTCCTGCGGTTGCTGCAGGTCCCTCCCCCCACCCCCCTCCGGGTTTTGAGGTTGCAGGGGTCGTCTCTGCTTCCAGAGGGGACAGAAGACACGACTCTGCCGCGGGGTCCATGCGGGGTACTGCGGAGTCCCTACAGAGAGGGGCGCGGGGCAACGCGCTTCCACCCGATTTCAACGACACCTCGGCCGTTGCCCCTCCCCCGACCCAGATTGTGCCTCCTTCCGCAGAAGCGCTCCGACAGCTGAACAACAAGGCTGCTAACCAGCCACCTGGCCGCTTTCCCCCCCCACTGCAGCAGCCTGACCACTTCAATCATCTTCCCCCCGGTGGCCAGGGTGGCCCCCCCAATTTCCCCTCCCATCAGTCCCCCTTCCACCACCCCGCCCAGCAGCAGCACCTTTCCTCTCGGCCCGAAACGCTCCCCCCTCACATTGACGCACGCGCCCTCCAGCCCCCCGACTTCGATGAGCCCAGCCACCTGGACAGCAGGGGTCCTCCACAACCCTTCCCCATGCACCCACACCACCACCACCACAACCAACTTGGAGGCCCGCAGCCCATGCCCCCTCACGAACCCGCAGCTTTCCACCCGCATCAGCCTCCTCATCAGCAACCCTCGCCCGCATCCGGTCCCCGTCTTATTCCAGGAGGAGGAGGGGGAGATGCCCCCTCTGTTGGCCCTGGACCCATGCACGCAGCAGCAGCAGCAGGCGTCACGGCCGGTGCGCTGCAGCCCCGGCTGGGTGGGGGGAGCACTCACGATCACTCCGGGTTCCCCCCCAATGCCTCCGCTGCCTTCCCTCCGATGCCCACTCAGGTACCCCCGCCCTTCAATGCGGGGGGAGGCATGATGACGCCATCAGAGGGGGGGAGGGGCCCGCCCGGGATGCCTCAGCAGACAGGAATGGGTCCAGGGGGGGTCCCCCATGTGGCGCAGCCCCAGACGAGTGCCCAACCCCCTCATCTCCACGATGCATTCCCACCCCCGAGGGACTCTGCGGCCCCTCCCCCCTTCCCTATGGCGGGGGCGGAATCTATGCCCCCGTCTGGTGGTGGTGTGGATCCCCAGCAGCACCCTATGGCCAGAAACCCCCTCGCACACGCAGCAGGAGGCCTGCCTCCGGTTTACCCCCACATTCTGACCGCACAAACAGGGCAGCAGCAGCAGCCTGGCAGCGGGCTCCTGCAGAACCCCACGCAGCAGCAGCAGGGGCAGCCTGGCCCCGGTCCGGGTGGTCCCCTTTCCCAGCAGCTGGGGGGACCAAGAGACCCTCCGCATCATCCAAATCCAAATTTCCCCCAAGGGCCAATGCCCCCCGGCACGGCGGCCCCCTGGCCTGCTGGTCAGCCGCCCCTTCAGCAACAGCAGCAGGGCCCCCCGCCTGGAGTAAATGCAAATGCCCCCGGGGGGCTCGGGGGAATGCCGGACATGCCCCCCCCCTCTTATCATCAGCGTATGGGAGAGGGCCCCGCCCCATATGGAGGTGCAGGAGCAATGGCGCCGCCGCCTGCGTATTCGAACTCTCTCCCGCCGCCGCCGCACTTGCAGCAGCAGCAGCAGCCAGGGGTGAGTGACTTTGTCCGTGTCGGCGCGATGAGGCCGGAGGTGCCCCCACATGACCCCCACCAGCACATGCACATGATGCATGGGGGTCCACCTCATTCCTCTAACCGCCTGCAACAGCTGGCCCCAATGACTTCCGGTTTCTCTCCGCAGACAGGAGCAGGGGCGGATCTCCAGACGCTCCCCCCAACCGCTCAAGGTCAACCTCTTCCCCACCCGAACGAACTCCCCACGTACCAGCAGAATGACCCCCCAGCCATGCAGCAGCAGCAGCAGCAGCAGCCCTATCCGGGGATGGGTCCTCAACAACCACAACAGCAGCAGCCGTATGCTCCTCGTTCTGCATTCCCCAGCGGCCCCACCCCACAGCAGCAGCACCCTACTCTCGGACCTGGAGGAGGAGGAGGAGGAGAAATGATGCGGCAACAACAACAACAACCCAACAATCCTCCGATGGATCCCCGAATGCAGATGGGGGGTGTGCAGCCGCGGCCGCAGTTCCCTCCCCCAGGGGCTGGAGGAGGAGGAGGAGGAGGACCGATGTCTACCCACCCAATTGGTGGACCCCTCAACCCGAACCTCCCTCAGCAACACCAGCACCATGGACCTGCAGGTGGGTGGATGGGGCCAGGGCCGGGCCCGGACAGATTTGGCGGCCCTCAGCAGCAGCAGCAGCAGCAGGGTCTTCCGCCACAGTACGGGGAAGGGCCCGGACCCGGGGGCCCGAGGGGGGGTCCTCCTCAGTTCCCATCCCAGCAGCAGCAGAGAGAAAATGGGGGGCAAATGTCCCCTATGGATCCTTCTGGAGGTTCCAATTTCCCCCACATGCAGATGCATGGGGGGGGGATGGGAATGCCCCCCCCTTCGCAGTTCCATTTGGGGGGACCGCAGCAGCAGCAGCAACAACAGCCGGGTGGTCCATTCGGTCAGCAGCCGGGGGGTGACCCTCGAGGTGGGGGTAATTTTTTGGGGGGCAATCAGGGTGGTGGCATTTTGGGTCCTCATCCCCATCAGCAGCAACAACACCCTTACAACTACCCCGGCCCTGGAGGAACGGGAGGCAGGGGGGGTGCCCGTAGCTGATCCTATAAGCCATTTTTGGGTGGCCTTAGTAGAGCCTGGAGGGAGGAAGAGTGTGTAGGTGGGAGGGAATGGGAGTTTTTTCCTTCCTCGTGTTGTTGGATGTGCGTGTATGTGGGGGGCTTCTTCCATCCTTCCTTGATCGTGTCTGTCGATTTGCTTTCTTGTGGTATAGGTGAGCCAAAAGAAAAAAAAGGCAAGGCATTGTTCTGGGGCTGGACCATAAGGTTTTGCGTACTCTTAGTTGTCGTTTTGTGACTTGGAAATTGACGACGTAAAGTAAACCTCGGAAAGGCGAAAGACAGGGAAAGAGAGGGGGGGGGAAGGGGAAGGAGTGCTGGAAGGAAGGTGGTGTGTGTTCTTTGGGAGGGAGGGAAGGAGAAGTCGGAAGGGGGCGAGGTTAGGTCTCATCCTTTTTCTGTTCTGCACTGTTTCTTGTTTTTGTTTTTCACGTGTTTTCCTTTTTCTGTGTCGGTTTGAAAGGCTCTGGAAGGGAGAAGGGGCATGGACCTTTTTTGACGGATGCATTTTCCTCTGTTCTCTTTTCTTCTTCTTCTTGTTCTGTGATAAACTGGGCATTTTGGCGGGACCTCATGAAGAAGAAGTGCTTTCGTTCCTTCCGCCTTCGCTTCCTTTTCTTTCACTGGTGACTTGTGTCTCTCCATCTTCTTCTGCATTCGCACTCTACAAAGGGAGGAAGGGAGGAAGCAGTACGCCCCCTGCATAAGTGCATGAGACAGCAACATCGTTTGTCTATCTGCTGGCCGAAGACTCGGAATGAAACGCAACAAGAGGCAGAACCAAAACCAGAAAGAAAAAATGGTGCGTAAAATCAAAATCAGGATAAATGAAAAAAAGGATTGATTCACTTATCGAGGCCTACTTCTTCTCTCAAGCCTCTTCAGAACTTCAAACAGAGAGAAAGAAAATCAAAAAAGCTCTGTCTTTCTATCCGGTCGATACTCATGAGTGTTGTTGGAGCTTCTTCTTTTCTCTCTTATCTTCTCTTCTTTCTTTTCTTCTTTCCTTCCGTGCATCAAACAAATACACTCCCTTCCTTCCTGCTTGCGTTAATGAATCGCCTCTCCTTTCCTTCCTTCCTTCCAACTACCCCTGCTCCTCTCCTCTTCTTTTCTCTTCTCCCCTCTTCTCTTCTGTTCCCCCTCTCCTCTCCTCTCCTGCAGGCCCCGTTTCTTCTCTCCCCCCCCTCCCTTCGCTTGCATGCGCGTATTCGAATGTGTATGTGGTGTTCTCCTTCCTTCGTCCCTGAGTGTTTTCCTTCCTCTTATTCTTCACCTGAATGAATGTTTGAGTTCTCCCTCTGTCAGAAAAGAAAGACAGTACGAGGCGGGCACGTCGAGAATGAAGCAAGCAAGAAGGAAGGAAGGAAGGAAGGAATACGAATGATCGGGACCTGCGTAAGAGAAAAAGAGTGTTGGGGCGTGTCAAGAGGGATCGAAGAGGCGAATGGATTGTTTGTTTGTTGGTTTTTTCTTTCTTTCTTTCGTTTTTTAGTTTTGCTCGTCCCTTTCCGCCCGAAGCAAGCATTCAGAGTTCGTTCCTTCTTTCCGACAGCTCGTCGGAATGGAAGGTTGCTGTGCGCCCTCCCTCACGCGATCCACTACACTCAGACAGCGAGGCCCTTTTTTCCAGATAGACCAACACATCCTTCCTTTCAGGAGGGAGCTCCTTTATCCTGACTGACGACGACAATGATTGACGCACGCAAAGGTGGACAGACAAGACAAGTAGAAAGAGAAAGATGTCGTGATTGCTTGCCAACTCGCGACCGTTGGTTCTGAAATAGAGCAAGCAAAGAGGAGCATGCATGAACACTCACTGGCTGGCTGGCTGAGTATTCCGACGAGAAAAACAAAGAAAGAAAGACAGAAAGAAAGAAAGAAAGAAAGAAAGAGACGTACAAACAAACAATGAGCGTTTCAGACACTCAACGTGCACGCGACAGACCTGCAGGAACCTTTTTAGTGTTCGTGAGAGGGAG
>JAHBMJ010000424.1:0-18969 GCA_018398765.1 Chromera velia | reverse complement strand
GGGGGGGGGGGGGGGGGGGGGGGGGGAGAGAGCGGAACTAGCTTATGACGGCGACGGTGTCGTGTCTCTTCTGTCCCATGGTCGTCAAGACGCGGTCCGTCCGCGTAGTCGGTGATGGGCGTGGGGTCGCTGTTGCCTCTCTGTCGGTGACTTTCTTCACTTCTTCCGATTTCATTTGATTTCCCTTTTGCTCGTACGTCTCTCTTTTGTACTTGCAAGAACTTGCGGTCCGTCGATGTATATCTCTGCTGTGCTGTGCGTGTTTACAGATGTGAACTGAAGGAAGAAGCACTTGTGCAACATGGACAGAGTGAGTTGATCAACGAATAAATAGGAAGAAATGAATGGAAGAATAGTAAGAAGGGGGGAAAGAAAGATTGGAAAGAAGGCAGAAAGAGAGACAGACTTGAAGTGGGCACCGCTGGCTGGTATATCAACAAATCAACTACATGAATGAGTCTTTGATGATCGAGTGAGCAAGTGAATGAATGAATGACCAACTGAATGCTTTCGGTTTGTGCAGCAGTAGGGCAAGTAAAGGTGTAATTTTCTTTGTCTTTGTTCTGTTCTGTTCAGTTCGCTCTGTGACTGTCCTTCCTTCCTGCGTTGCTCTTCTTTTCTCTTTGCCCTTCCTCTTTCCTCTTCTGATCAGCGCCTGCCTGCATGCCCTTCTTTTTTTATTGTCGGCAGAAGAACAGAAGCGTCAGTCCACCGTGTGAACAGAGCCACCCTCAAAAGACACGGCATCAACTGCATGTGTATGGCCATGTGCATGAACTGAGGCCTCTGTGTATGCGCACTTCCTGAGAGATGGATGATTGGATGGTTTCTCTCCCCGTCTCTCTCTCTCTGTGCATTGCACGGTAGGTTGACCTTCATGCATGCAGCTTTCCTTCTTTTCTTTTATCTTCCCATCGATCTTTCCTGCCTCCCTGCCCTTCTTTCTTTCTTTCTTTCTGTCTGAGTTGTTCATATTGTCATGTTGTCCGTCTATCTGCCTTCTTCCCTCCCTCCCTCCCTCTCACCCCAACCCAGCGAGAGGCAGTGAATGGATTTGTTTGTGAGAAGGTAAATGCATGAACTGAACGAAAAATAGATGGAAGGAAGAATGAATGAATGAGTACCTCGAGGAGCCTGTTCACCTCCAGAAGGCCTCTGTCTCTCTTTCTCTTTGTGTGTGTGTGTGTGTGTGTGTGTGCTCTCTCTCTCTTTCTCTGTGTGTGTGTGCGTGTGTGTGTGTGTCTGTGTCTGTCGTGTGTCTGCCTGTTTGTTTGTGTTTTTTGTTTGTTTTCTTCTTCGTTTGTTTGACTTGACTGCTTTGCCCTTTCTTCTTCCTCTCCGTTTCTCATTTGTGTATGTCTGCATGTCCCCTTCTTTTGCACAGCAATTGCATAAAAGCATCGCTGCTTGTGCCACTGTTCATCGATTGTCGTTGTGCGTTTTGCTCCGTCCCCCCCTGCCTCCCTTGCGGCGCCTGCCTCACTGTAGAGTGGTGGTGTGTTGCTCGTGGAGACTAGCATCAAAATGGGGGGGGTCTTGGGGGGCTCGCGGATTGGAGAGTAAGTAGGAAAAGAATCATTGGTTAGAAAGACGACGCTATCGTCCGAGGAAGAGGAGACGAAAGGCGTTGAATCAATTGACTGATTGATGACTCTACTTGGACTTTGCACTTCCTTGCATTTATTTGTGCGTATATGCGTATGAGAGCATGCTGGGATTGTTCCTTCTCTGATTCATCCTCGCCTCGCCTTTTTGCACCCGCAGCCGGTCACGGAAAGACTGTAGATTGGCTTTGGGGCCCGCCGAAAGTACAGACAAGACAGGAAGAGAAGTGGGTGACAGCACGCGATGCGATCAAGGAAGTGAGTGATATTCTGTCTTTGCGTGACGTGCATCGAACCTACGAAAGAAAGAGAGAGAGAGAATGAAAGACAGTCGAGCAGTATTTGAGTTTTCGATCCCACAGGGAAAGGAAGGAAGACAGAGAGACAGGGAGACAAAAAAGAAGGAAGGAAAAAAAGAAAGAGAAAGAGAGAGAAAAGACGGAAGAAATTGTATCGCCAAATCACCACAGCGTCTCATTCCCTCGAATCTTTGGAAGGATCTGATTGGGTTTATCTGACCAATCCCTATGAGATTTGTTCGACCTTTTTTTGTCTTTAAATCGCATGTCTCTGTGATTGTTTTCTTTCTTTCTTTCTTTCTTTCTTTCTTTTCTTTCTTTCTTTCTTTATTTATTTATTTCAGTCAGTCAGTGATTTTCCTTCCAGTGAGACGGTCAGCCAGTAGTTTGTTTCTTCATTTGTGTTCCTGATTGCAACTAAGCAAATTTGTGTGTGACTGTTGTCCATCCATCCGACCTGTTGTTTGTCTGTTTGATCTTTGCATGGTGGCTGTGAGTGAGTGAGAGAAAGCCATGCCCTCCTGGAAACATTCCTCGATGCATGACGAACGGTGGTGTGATCGAGTATGTCGGTGTTGTTTGTTCACCCCAGAGAGCCGTTCAGATCCCGAGCGAGGGGGTCTCTCTCTCTCTCTCAAGGGGTCTGTCTGTCTGCATGTCTCTTTATGAATTCAATTATTTCCATCTTTCTTGCGTTCATTCGTGTCTTTAAGATCGGTTCGCCATTTTCCTTTCCGCTCCTTCTATTTTGTCCCCTTTGCCCGCCCTGGCGTGCTCCGGTCATGACAGGTGCACCTTTTTCAGACAGCTGCTTAGAAAAGTGTATTTCTTCAGACTGATCAGCTTAGATCGACTCTTTTTTCAGCTGCAATGAGTGAGCCCACAATTTTCTGCTTACCCACAATTTTCCCAGGAAGAATCCATTCCAGTATCACCGACGCGAAGAAAAAAAGATGCATATATATGCAATATGTGCAACTGATTTCTCAATGAATAAGAATAGACATAAAGGGTTGAATGTTGATTAATAGAAAAATTGTAATAAAAGATTGAATATGATTATGAAAATATATGAATTTAAAACCTATACCATGTTATGTATGTACAGCTCTAGGTATAGCTTCGTATAATTGGTTATAACTAGCAGTGCAGAACGTGTATGTTCGGGTCACAGTCGCTTAATATCCGTCGCTATATTAAATAAGTTTGAAAGTCGGTAGTCCTACGTAGTCTAGAGTGGTCTTCTAAAACGGTGCGTAGCAAACGAGTGCTGCGGAATATGTTTAGGGATATCTAACTATATCTAAAGCATCATTTAAGCATAAATATGTCTATCTCCAAGTTTATGATTATTAATCATTATTTAAGGTAGTGTAGGAGATAGTAGGAGATAAGATCGAAAGTCGGTAGTCTGTCATGTTATAACATATGGGTCAGGCTTCCCGGTCAGCTAGTAGGTACTAGTAGCTTTACTAATTAAGCTTTACAACTGTTACACGTAGAGTTCCACAAACTTACACAGTAGGTTATAAGATAAGATAAAATTGGAATTAATATTCGAACAATTACCATTGCTCAGGTAATCAATCTTGCCAACAATCCCCGCGCGGTCCAGTGCCAGAGATTGGCTTGCGCCGATACAGCACTTTGGAATCGAAACAGAGACTAGTAAAGAGGCAGGCACTGTCAGGCAGAATCAGGCAGACAGAGATGACTCTAGAGTTGACGCACGGTCCTCAAAAGGGCATGATGGCCCATGCATGCCCAGCGGCTAAATCTTAGAATAGATGCGGCAGTACGAGATATTAGTTAGTGCCTTAAGAAAAAAGAATCGGGTGCGCGGAATGTGCGTGCGGAGGCGTGAGGCTGCGTGCGTTGGCGATGGCGAGACGGTGAGGAGACAGTAAGTACTGTTTCGAGCATAGAAGAGAACAGAAGAATAGTCATAAAGAAAGAAAGATCATCCTTTTATACCCTAAACTGTTGGTGGTGAAGGGAGTGGTGAAAAGAACGAGAGATATAAGATAAAGAGATGATTGGGTAGGAAGATAAAATATTTTGTCACGTACAGTACTTTAAGATTTTCAGTCTTATGTTCTTTTTTTGGTTCTAAGGGCCTTTTGGCCCGGAAAGCGAAGCTGAGAGGGCATTTAACAAAAATTGTACCCCCCCAGACCACACCGATGGCTGCGTCCGACGTTTACAGGAAGATCTGACGCACGCCAAGCTCGGCCCCGGAAAGACAATTCAGCTGAGGAGGCACTTTCCAAATTTAAAGCAGGGGCAACAAGAATAAATTTCGCTTTCCGGGCCATTCGCACGGAGTGCGTCAGATGTACTGCCGCACTTCTATAAGATTCAGCTCATCATGCACGTGAGGCCGTCTCATGGCTGCATGTCGGATGCTCTTCAGGACGAGGCAGCTAGAGCATGCTAGAGCATAGCTAGAGCTTCTCTGATATTCTCCGGGATTCTCGGGGCTTCTCTGGACTTCTTCGGGTTCCTTTGTATCTGTAACATTTTTGAATACCGCGACAATATACCTGAGCCAGTGGTCCCCAAAAGACTTTCAGAGGCTGCTTTTTCAAATGGCGGACAGAAACTGACTGAGCAGTGCCTGAGACCCAAGTGAGTTGAAAATCGCTCTGTCGCGGTGAAAAAAATCATTTCAGCTTACTGCGGAGGAGATCTCGTCTGCCCCGTATAGGCAGCATTGAGAGAACGCATTGTTCTCTTTCTGCAGTGCGCGAGAATGGTCAGTATTGTTCCCAAAAACACGTCCTTGGGGACTCTCAACCCAGAGTACCTTCGCGTTCTCTCGTATAATCTTCTTGCACCCATCTACGTTCGGCCTCTCGACCTTCGAACCGGTCAGGTTCAGGCCTTCGCTGCGTTTCTGTGGGCGGAACCTGCCGACCAGGTGTTGGCGTGGGAAGTTCGGTGGCCCCGTCTCCGAAAGGAGTTGGAGGAAAGTCGGGCCGACGTCATTTGTCTCCAAGAAGTCCAGTTCTCTTCTTCAGAGGCAGGAGGGGGAACAGCCCCAGCCTTCTCTCTGCCTGACTTCCTTCAGTTGGAAGGATATGAGTGGCGCCTCCCGTCTCTTGAGGAGATGACAGAGATGGCAGAGCGCAACAAGCGTGTTCTCGGTCAGTACGTAGCCATAGGCAATGCCGTGCTCTGGCGTCGGGAGAGACTGCAGCCCTCACCGCAGGACAAGGACACCAGGCACCAGAGCACGAGAGTCTCCGTGTGTCTCCAACCGCAGCAGGGATCTGCCCTTGCAGTCAACCCCCGGCCGTGTGCCTTCACGAGCGTCCACTTAGATGCTACAGACGAGGCAAAGAGAGTCAAGCAGCTTTGCCAAGCCTTGGTGGTATCCAAGGAGATGTATGGCTGTACAGACCTCATCATCTGTGGTGACATGAACACGGACTTTGCCCCCGGTACGGCAGTCGCACGGTTCGACTCCCTCACTGCAAAGCCGACGGAAGAAGAGTTAGTTGAGGAGTGCCGTGCTGCGCTCCGTCTCGATTCTTCCGATATGCCGATGGAAGAGGAGGAGGGAGGGAACCAGAAGAGTGCGAGTGCGGCGGCATCGGCCCAGTGTGAAGTCGAAAAGGAGGGACTGGAAGGGGGGGAGGGGGTGGCTGAGAAAGAGAAAGACAATGCCAATCAAACCCCGAGTGTCGAGCAACTGGATCAGTGGAGGGCCCTGCATAAAGAGGCAATGCTAGCTGTACGAGAGCGCCGAGTGCGGCTGGAAAGAGCCCCAACGGGCCCCACACGTTCGGGCTACGGGTATGGAGCGACAGCCGGACCGTGTGTGTCGTTCAAGCTGGACCATTTTCTCTTTTCAGGTTCCAGTTTGCGTCTCCACACCTTGTGGGAGACTCTAGAGGCAGATAGAGAGTCTGAGATGGCAGGCCTCCCCAACATGAAGTGCCCTTCAGACCATTTGCCTATTGGGGCAGCGTTTGAGCGGAAAGCAGTCGAGACGGTGGAGCCCTCCCGCGTGAAGGAGATTGAGGCCGCAGTTGAGGCGGTAGAGGCCTCTCAGTCTGAAGCCCTTGCCTCCCTCTCACGACAGATGGAGGGTGAGGCTGCGGCATTACCACAGAGTGAGAATACGAATGAGGGGGAGAAGGGAAAAGGGAAGGGGAAGGCAAAGGGAAAACCCTCGCCGGAGATGGTAGCACACCTGCAGCGCCGGAGACGTCTTGAGAAAGAATTGAAAGGACAGCAGAAGGGGGAGAGAGAAAGACTGGTACAGGGTCTCAGTGTGCTAGAGCTCGAGTTGGTAGATGCGCTGGTGGGTGCAGCAGAGGGTGGAAGTGTGCTTCTGCGGAAGGCCGCAAAAGGCCAGGCCCCGGCAACTGTGTGGGTAGAGCACGGGCCCGCCAGGCAGTACACACACAAACGCTGACTGCATGCATGGATGTGATCAAATCCTTTGATTGAAAGCTAGGAAGGAATAGATAGAGAGGTGTAGAGGACGGGTGCGTCAGTGGATGCAGTAACGCTGGACAGAAGGAAGTAACGGGTCTGTCTGCATGCGGACTTCTTGACAGAGTTGAAGAGAATAAAGGAGAGTGGGAGAAAAAGAAAAAGAGAGAGAGATGCCAGATTGATTGCCCAAGGCAATCGATCATCCTTTTGATGAGACGTGGGAGGCAAAACTGACACACGTGGCATTAAGCTAGCGACTCTGCTGGCCATTTTTGTTCCCTGCAGGAAGGAAGGAAAGTCACTTCCTTTGATTTGTTTCACAAATCTCTCCCTCTCTCTCTGAGTCTTCTCTCGTCCCTTTCTTAATTCAATTCTTTTGTGTTGGTTTCTTCATCTGATCGTCCGAGCTAAACAGTGCGGACCCATCCGTTCTCATGTAGGAGGGAAGGTGTTGTGCGTGGCTTCATATCAGCGAATTAAGGAGAAAGGGCGATCTCTAAAAAGGAGACGGGGGGGGGGATTGATGTAGGAGCGGGAGATTTTTGGGAGGGCCGGCCGGCCGTCAGAGAGAAGTTGTTTGTCTGTCTTCAGGGACAGAGAGCCGTGAGGAGTTTTGGAAATTAACGATTCTCTGGGAGGGAGGATCGATCGGCTTCCTTCCTTCCTGAATTAAGTCGACGTGTACAAACAGGCACTGAAGGTCAGAGAAGGGACTTTCTTCTGCTCGCACACACCTTCTGTCTGTCTGTGTCACTGAGGCTCTCCTGCTTCCTTCGTACCTTGTCGAGGGACATCATCATAGGTCCCTCCCTCCTTCCTCCCTTTCTTCCTTCCTTGTCCAATCCATGCATGCATCTAGGTTCCTTGTCCAATCCATGCATGCATCTAGGTTCCTTGTCCAATCCATGCATGCATGCATCTAGGTGAGAACCTTCTCCACTTCTCTTCCTCCCACCCTCCCTCTGTGCATCTATCTGCCGACGTGTCCTTCTGTAAAGAAGGAAGGAACGTAAGAAACGCTATTATATTTACATGTTGCCTCTCCTTCGCATAGAGGCCCCTTAATTGAATTTGTCCTTGTGCTTTTCCCTCCGTGAGAGAGGCGGAGAATTGGACTGTTGAAAGTTCTCTGAGCCCGCTAGCTTGAGCTTCTCCTATCTTACGTGCAGGTCTCTTTGAGGTTCCTTTGTCCTTTCATCTGTTTCTATTCGCTTCTGTCTGCTCCTGTGTCCCGTTTTTTCTCTGTCCGTACCCTTAGGGGAACCAAATTTTCGTCCCTGGTGGTCTTTTTTGTGTGAACGCGCCAGACTTTCTGTTTCCATTTCCACTCGTCGATTTGCATTTCTCACTGCCTTAATTTCTGTCTTGCCGTCACTGTGTGTGTCCATTCCTCCCTGCACGCATCTCCTGGTTGCATTGACGCTTTGCTTTTTTGTGCATTGATGCACTGCATGCAGGTACGTCTCTCTTCTTTTCAAGTGGTCATGACGAGTTGCTCCATGACCATGAGATGACAAGTTTCGGTTCTGCGATATCGCGTCAGTGGTCGTCAACCGCCGTACATCGACTTTGGTGGACGCTAGGCCGGGTGGAGGCCTGCTTGCGTCGCCCATGCAGCCAGCAGTTTCTTCGTCTTTGTACTTTCTGTTAAGGAGTCTTTGAAGGCTGGCGTGCGCAGATAATGCGGCAGACCATGCAGTGTGAGAAATGTTGCAAATGAGTTGAAATCTCATGGTATCTCCTTTTAATGAATTGTTTCAATTATCCATGTATACAGTAAGCGGAATAAAGATAAATAATTCACTCTCTAGGGGTAGGTCTAAATCACAGCAAAGTTATAATTGGGCTTATAATTTCTTCTCAGCTATAGTACGTAGTGGAAGTAGACCTACGCATAGTTCCTAGGTAAGGTCCAAACTAGGGTCCAAAGTGGTAAACTCTAGTATTTTTAGTATATGATTGCTTCATAATATCATATTAATATGATCCGGAACCATCATTTTAAATTACTTTAATTAAGCGGATGACTCAGAGGGATAAGAGTAGATAAGAGAATCTTAAAGAGATTTATTTAGTATCCGCGCATGCAACTTATGATACAAACAGTAGTGCCGTTTTGTCTTTACTGGTAGTCGCCTAACGCAAATAGCGGAGTACAGCGGAGACTCCGACTTGGCAGAAAGTCTGCGTTCCTGATCACTAAGGTATCAGACCACCCCCATACAGCCTGTCTACCAGTGTCTGTATTGATGACTGCCAATGAGTATTGGTGGGTGAGTGGGCGATTAATGGTGAGTAAGCAGTCGTTCCCCTCGTTGTTGTGGTAAAAGATCCTTGCCGGGGATTAGGCAAGGACATAGAAGTTTTGGAGGAGGAGGGGCATGCTCAACAGAGTTGTTGGCCCAGCGGTATAAAACCTGTCCCCGCAACATTATTTTATCGGTGGCAGTTTGTCTGTAGCCGCTTCCTCATCTAGGCCTGCTGTCTGTCGTTTACCTGTGCCTTCACCAATTTAGCCTCTAAATATCAGCAGTAGCATTCAGGAGGTTAGCGGGGAGGGACAGGGACTCGGAAGTGGCAGTTTTGCTTCGTGCACCACCGCAAAGATCATACAATCATGCAATCTTTGTCGATACCCCCTCAAAGCAATTGCTCCCCCCTTTATGAAAGGTAGAATGCAGCAAGCAAGGCGTAAGAAGGAAAGAGACAGGGAAGGAAGGAAGGAAGAAAGGAAGGAAGGAAGGAAAGAAGGAAAGAAGGAAAGAAGGAAAGAAGGAAGGAAGGAAAGAAGGAAGGAAGGAAGGAAGGAAGGAAGGAAAGAAGGAGGGGAGGAAGGAAGGAAGGAAGAAAGACAGACAGACAGATAGAAAGAAGGGAGGAAGGAAGGAAAGGAATGAAGGAAGGGAAGAAAGATTCTGAAAGAAAAAAAGAAAGAAAGAAAAAAAAAAAGAAAGAAACAAGGAAAGAAAGAAAGAAAAAAAGAAAGAAAGAAAGAACGAAAGAAAGAAAGAAACAAACAAAGAAAGAAGAAAAGAAAGAAAGAAAAAAAAAAAAAATTAATTAAAGAAAAAAAAGGAGGAACGAACGAACAAAAGAAGGGAAAAAAGAAAGAAAGAATGAACGAACCAACAAACGAACGAATGAAAGACAGACAGACAGATACACATACATACACTTACAGAGAGAGAAAGAGAGACAGAGAGAGAGAGTGAGAGAGACAGAGAGAGAGAGAGAGAGAGAGAGAGAGAGAGAGAGAGAGACAGAGAGAGAGAGAGGGAGGAAAGGAGGGAGGGAGAGAGGGCTATGGTATATGCAGTGTGTGTCGATCACCTTTGAGCTCAATGCGTCCTTTAGTTGCATATCTGCGTGCGTCAGTCTTTGATTAAATTGTGATATCGATCCGGTCGTGATTTTAAATTCCTGAGGCCGGCATGTATGGGCCCCGACGCCGCCTCATTGCACAAAGACAGGCGCCTGACGCGTGAAACACGTACACACGCCGTGCTCAAACTATCTGAAACACAACATATATTTTTTTCTCACTAACCTTGATTTAAAAACAAGAAATCGTACTGTTTGATCGTCTAAAACTCCTTGTTTTGGGCTTTTAAATGTTGTTTATTGCCTAAAGAAGCTTGAGAGATATGGTTTTTTTGGAAACCGTTTTACTATTGGAGACCGTTTGGGATAGATTTGTCTTGAACTTGAGGATCCATCCGAAGTGGACGATTGAAAAGAGGGGGGAGAGGGAGAGAGAGAGATAAAGGGAAGAGAGGAGGAGGAACTAGAGGAAGGGGTGGAGAGGTAAGACACTTCTTCTGCTCCTGACAGGATGAAGTTTGGGGACCTGCCCCAAAAAGTGAAGAGACTGTTGCAGAGGTAGTCCAAGTTGAGGGAGGATGATCTCATTAGTCTCTCGGCCTGTCAGCTGATGGACAAAATATTGAGGAGGCGGAGGTATGATGATCAGCAGAAGAAGAAACATCAGGCACTGTCAGGAAAAAAGTATGCGATGACTTGTGCTGAGAGGGTAATGAAGAGATTGGCACAGGAGGTAAAAGCGATGATTAAAGAGAAAGTGAGGTACTGCTGTGGGGAGGAGGGAAACTTTAAGGTAGATCTAAAGCATATGAATACTTTCATCATAGAGATGGGCAGCATCTACAAAATTACTTATTTTAATGAGATGGTTGAGAGGGCGTCGAGAGGAGGAAAAAATTTTTTTCGTTTACAGGTTGGTCAGCCTCTTTCTTCTCATTTGCTTCCTTTCAGTCTTGTGTCTTTAATAATTAAAAAATCCTTCCCTCCCTTCTTTTTGTTCTCCTGCAGAAAGGGTTCACTTAAATGGTTTTTGCGGACCTCAAGACTGCTTTGCCGACCGATGTCGAGGTAGGCCTCATGAAGGAGAACAACAACCTCTCCTCAAGGACGTATGAGAGTCTCCAGCAGACTCTTTTCAAAGAGGAGAGGGAGTTTGTGCACGGAAAGGAAAAGAGGCAGCACAGCCATCAAGTCAAGAAGCTGCATGGAGTCAGCCTGCCTGCTTTTTTCCCTCCGTAGAAGCGATTGCAGGCAGCGTTAAAAAAATTGAGGGAAGGGCTTCCTAACGTTATGCTGGTGGAAGGGAAAGAAAGGGATGGGGCGAAGACGTGTGGTTTTGAGGAGACTATTTGTTCTGCTGCCCGCCATCCCATCTATGGGCCTCGTTTTCTTTCAGGAAGGGGGGTGGTGGGAGAGGTTCTCACTCTTTTAGTGAATTTTATAGGGGATGGGCAGCAGCTTACCAGACAGAAACAGGGTTGGTTTGCTAACTTGACCACGCTTGGAATCCGGTTCCCTGTTTTTGGTCGGTTGCTGATGAATTCCCTGCATGCAATCTTCCTTCTTGGCTGCACGCAAGCAAGTGAAGATTACAAAAAATTGAAAGCACAGTTTGGGGAGGTTTTGAAAGAAATGGAACGTTTTTCAAACGAAGTCATGGAGGGAGTAAAAATTTGGGATGGAGAACAGATGCAGAGGGTCGACATTCGATTTGAATTCTCAAGGGTGTTCAATATGAAACTGCTGAGGATTCTGTTAGGATTGAGTGGTGCAGAATTAGAAGGCCACTCTTGTTTCCTCTTAGCTACCCACATGAACGTGCTCTTTTTTTTTTTTCTCTGTATCAAGGAGTAGAGAAGCCGACCCGAAAGCATGCACAAAAAGGAATACATGAATTGGAGGAATTCAAAAAGGAATTTGAAAAGAGAAAAAAGAGTCGTCTTACTGAAATGAATGCTTTATTGGGTGGGATACGGAAAATTGATAGAGATGCGCAGAAAATGTATGACTACAATTAAGTTGAACGAGTTGGAAAGAAATGTAGTTGCTCTCGGGCTTGCAGAGAGGGGGGCGTCGTGGCCGACAGCGAAGGCAAAAGAAATGGTAAAGGAACATGTAGCAGAAAAGCTCGCTCACATGCAGTTCCTATTTGAGATTTATAGTGGGTATCTAGAGTGGGTATACGGCCGAGAGTCTCATTTTTTTTCTTCCTTTAGAAAGGCTTTCCATGGACTGGATGCATGCTGAGGGAAATCTGTGTAAACAGATGCTGGCAGCAATGAAAAAGACCCTTCAGCGCCACCCTGAAGCATGTGGGAGGCCAAAAAAAGACTTTAAGGCCACATTAGATAATTTTTTGATTCACAAATGCAATACATGGGCCACTTGGGATGAAGCAAAAGAAGCTAGGGGGCTGCACTATGGGTATACCTAAGCTTCACCCCTAATTTTTCTTACATCCTTTTACACTATATATTATATCCCAACTTATAAAGTTAAAACTAGCAGATGAAACACATTCTGGAGTGTTATGTTGGGCTATTCTCAAGCTCTAGTTCAACTTCAGTCTTGAAAAATGTCAGTCCAAAGTTGTGTCGCCAGGTTCTGTTAGGCTTATTGCCTGTTGGGCTCTGTTGGGCCTTTTATCAGATGCATGACAGGTCATGAAGCCCAACAGTGCCCAACAGAGCCCAACAAGGTCCTTTCCCTTCTCTACAAGCTTATCTTATATGCCAGGTCCACGTATCAAAGCATATGAATACAACAGACACCATTCAAAACATTCAGTGCTGCACATTGGTGCAGTATAAGCCTGAAACTCTTCGTAAAACGTTCACAATATACCAAAAAAAATTGAGACAAACCTACATACACAATATTATTAGGGGACTGTTTGGAAAAAAATGGATATGGGTTGAGAGGGAAAAGGCGGCTGGTAGCCTGGTGCTGCTGCTTCTGGGTCCTCTTTGGCGACCTGGGCTAACTGCTAGAACACCAACAGTGTTTTATATTGTTCTAGTATTCTTCTAAATCATTCTCATCATCATGATTGTGCATGTTATGCATGTTAGGAGTGTTTGTTGGGCTATTGGGCCATGTTGGGCTTTCTTGTTGGGCGTGTTGGGCGCCCAACAGCTTCCTAGCAAGGTGAAGCCCAACAGTACAATAAGCCTAACAGCCCAACAAAACCTGGCGACACGAAGTTTTTCATAAAAATGAATGCATGTTTCTAGCCCAACATAAAAACTAACGTTACTGTCATGTTCTTTGTAATTTATAGTTTTTAGTTTTTTATGAAACTTCTTGCATAACATTCCTAAATTTTTGTCTCTTTTTCTTTAAAGTCAGGGGTCATGATGTACCTATATGTAGAGTGCAGCCCCCTAGAAAAGAAGACAAAATTCAGAGAGTCTCTTAGTTGCTTGGAACGGAGGCCAGAGCAATTCGGGAAAAATGGACACAAATGCTTCAAAAATTGAAAATAAAAAAGGAAGACAACACCCTCTGGTCAACTTTGACCTCGAAGGAGACCGTAGGGCCGTCAAGGTAGACTTCTCAGTCAATCACGTGGTTGGGCTCAAGCTCTTCCTCCCAGTCATCATCGCCGGGGACCGGATGTCCCTCAACAAAATTCCTGGTATGTATTTTCAAAATACCTACGGAGAGGCACTCTGAAATATAGATGTGGTCCTTAAACGACTTTGTAGTAGCAATCTAAGCTCTAAAACATTTAAAATGAACTCCAAACTTTTTTTGTAAGCAAAAAAAAGTTCTAAAAAATAAAAAAATGACACTTTTAGAGTATTGGTTGAAGGTTCTTACTCGGTTTGAGCTTAAAAACTATACGTCTCCATCTCTAGGTTCTTAGGTTCCTAGAACCTAGGTTCTAGCCTTCTCAGTCTGACCCTCCAAGAACCCCAAAGAACCCATCCAAAACCAGTTATGAAACATTGAACACGATGAAAATATTCAAAAGTTTGTCCACCAATTCGACTGAAAAACGTTGGAAAAGGACTGTGAGAGATAGAGGGATAAAGAGGGTTCCAGATGGTAAAGATCAAAAAAGGAAAAAGAAGGTTCCAAGACTTATTAAGACTCCAAGAAGAAATCTGTTGTGCGAGGTTGGCTTTTCTCTAACTCAAGCTTTGAAATCATTTTCTTGAATGGTCATAGTGTCACTGTTTGATACGTGACAACCGCTCTTTGCTTTGATGTGCTTCATGAAAGTATCAACCTTTATGTTGCTTTCTGTGTGGGCTACACATTTCTGCCCTTTCTCTTCCCACTCCTTTTTCTTTTCAGGGGACACATCACTCAGATTGATCTCTGCTGCACACACCTTGCAACGAAGCTTTGCAGAGCACGCTTTGCCATCCCAGTGACCATCCCTTCCTCTGTGCTTCCTGATTCGTCCGACGTGAAGACACGCAGGAGCAATAAAGTTTTTGTGGGTTACCTTAGCGAGCTTAACCATAACCTTGTTGATTCAGAGAGAGGCAGGGGGTACATCTTCGTCACTCATCTCCGATGGATCATCCCCTCCCTCTTCCTCCAATTCACCTCTTTCTCCGTCTTCATGCATGCGCATAAAATGAATGAAACCGTCTTTATGAAAGATGAAGAGCTTGCTCGTCTTGTAAGTCTGTTTAAAGAGAAGAAAAAACGAGTTGACAGCTAAGTTTTATGATTTTGACGGTCAATTTCAGCATATATAAGCATCTGTTTTGTTTGTTTGGATCATTTTAATCATCTGAATTAGGTCTTTAGTCTTTCTGAAGCTTTAGGAGGGGGGTTCTTTATGGTTCTTACAGGTTTTTGTCTAGGTTCCTAGAACCTAGGCTCTAGTGGTTTCTCTAGAGAGTAAGAACTAAATGATGGAGACACTACTTTAACGCAATATAGACTTGATTCTTTTTTAAAGAACCTTTAAGAATCTGAAAGAACCTTATACTAACGAGTCTGGAAAAGCAAAAAACAGTGTTAAAAACTATTAGAACCTATGTTATATCACCTTCAATTATAGTATAAACATACACGGTACTAGGGTTCTACCTAGCAGTGCTGCCCCGTAGCAAAATACGCTCACTAACAGTCCTCCGGGCCTGACAGCCGATACGAGCAAAATGTTCTCCTACCTCCCTCTTATGAACAGCCCCTAGGGGCAGCCCATTCTCTCTCAAAATCTGCCTCGTGGAGGCCCCCCGCCTGAACAAACCCAAATAATTTATTTCGGACACGCAGGGAGGAGAGAACCCCAAAAAGCTTATATGCTCTCTTTTGCCGCCGATCTCCGCTAGGTTTGAATACAGTGTTGAAAGGCTCGCCTTCAACTTTATCAGACAACATAATATCAGATTGTAGAGACGGAGACGGGACAGTCTGAGAATTGATTGATTGATTGATCGATCGCGCTCAAAATTGATTGAATTGATTGATTGATTGATTGATTGATTGATTAATTGATCGATCACTCACACACACGCTCACACACTCACACTGTCAGACACTCAACAGGACTGCCAGAATAGTCAAGGAAAAATCAACCTCAGTACAGCTTTCGGGTTCAACTAGGTTCAACTCCAAAATTTTGTGTGACAGGTCCCTCAAAAAATTGTGCAAATCCAATTTTAAGGCGTTTTTTGGACTCAGGGCACCCAACTTCCTATTTGAATTTTTTATGCAGTGCCGCAGATCGTATCGGTCACGTGAAGCAGGCACGGTGCGCGATTCGTGCAGCAAAAGTGCCTAACACTGCTTTGCGTAACAAAATTACCCTGTAAAAAAGGTTGAGTGGTTTCAAAAGTGGACTGTAAGGAAGTCTTTCAATAACAACAAGTTCCGAGTGTTTAAAAGGTCAAACACGGTCGCACACAACATGCCCATCCTCTGGGAAGGCGACTGTCCCATTCCGCTTCGGACGCCGCTTCCATTGCCTGATTTCCCTCCCTACATGCCTGTTGTGGGGCTGGAGAAAGCTCTTCAGATGTTGTCTTTTCCATTTGCTGACGAGCTCAGCACGATGTTCTTGAATGAGCTGAAGGAGGAGAGCCAGGAGCCTTCGGGAGTCGGCGCTGGGAGAGGAAGAGGGCGCGGTGCTGGTGCTCTTCCTGCCCCCGCTGCTGCGGGAAGGGGATGCGGTGGGGTTGGGGGGGGGGAGGGTTCAGCAGCAGCAGTTCAGCAGTGGAAGCTTCGGCTATCCGACAATGAGGTGACTTTGTTTGAGCTACCAAAAAAGCTGTTGAAAGCTGTTGGCCTTTTAAAGGGGGGAATACAGAGATTCTACACCCTCCTTGGCACTCTCAACGGGACCACCTTCTCCCTCCTCACCCCCGATACCCTCAAAGGGATTCTCGACTCCCTTCACTTCCCTCCCCTCAGCTTCAATGAAAATCGTTTCAAAAAATTTCTCTTAGAGCGAATTGAGCAGTCTTACCCAACTTCTCTCATGAAAGTTTTGTGCTTCGACACTAGTTTTGACATGAAACCCGCCATCCGTGAATCCAGACCGTGATACTCTGAGTAAGCAGAAGGGGATCCGAGCCCTTATTAGAAGGCCAAATTCCTCGGAGTCCATAACATTCTGACTCAGACTTTTGATCGCTAAGCGATCACATCATCTTTAATCCATCCAACGTGGGATGGAGAGAAGGTATTCTGCTTAGAACACTTCGACTTCGCAGAGAAGAAGGGTCTATCACATACGAAGATTGCGCCCCGCGCAAAAGAGCTGCTCAGGGGGGTCAATCAGAAGGCAGGATTAGGGATGAGAGATGTGACTGCTAACAAGCTCAGAAGCAAGGGTGTGTGATCAATTGATCATTCTCAGCTGCTTCGTTCAGAGTATAGGAGGGTTTCAGAAGGGCGTATAAAAAGCTGTAAATAGTTTAATTCAGCTGAGGTGCAAAGAAACACTCAGTATATGTAGTGTATTATAATAATTTATAATAACAACACCTATAAGAGTTGTTCTCTTTTTCTCTCTTCCTGACTCTTTCTTTCCGTTTGACAGCCCGGCGTTTATCACTGCTTGAGAGTAAGAAAGATAGAGCACTGCCATGAAGAAATATTCTGCCAGTGTAGCCATCAATAACAGCAGTTTAGATTTTAATTAAACATACTGTACTACAATGATATATGTACAATTAATTTTTATCTCATCCAGTTTTCATTAAAACATTATATTAAATTTAAGATCTAGTCGAGTTAATTGTGTAGTATTTATCAGTCATTTATTAGTCCTATTATATATATAGAGTATATCGATTATCGATTCATTGCCACTTGTACTAGCACTCACATGACAAAATCAACTTGAATATTGGAAACCTGGCCCTCTTCATTGCTAGCTTCATAGCTTTTTTTAGTGACTTGACAAATGTGATAAAAAAGGCGAGAGATTTACTAGGAGACGCAAGCACATACGCACTCACTCACTCAACTTTGTGCGTCGCCAATGTGTATGAATTAAAGTATGCATGGTACGGAAGTTGGGCAGCCGGGGAGATGAAAATAAACTGCACGCAGGCGTGAGTGCGCGTGGCCCTTCAAAGAAAACTAAAATTCGGAGCGCACGCCCATGCCGCCCAGTGATAGAGATGGAAAGATCAACGCCGGCAGTCCGAATTGAAGTGAGGTGAATTGATACATACATGCATATCGACTCACTTAGACTGCTCTGCTCTCTTCGAAGTCTTTGGAATACCGAACGAATACATCGAACGAAACAGACAAATAGCCTAACAAGTAAAAAGTTAACAGTGTGCAGGGAAGTCAACTGTAACCACATTACTAGATTAATAGATTTAATAATTTAAATTAAAGGGATTTGAATAAATAAAAATAAATTAAAAATGTGTCGGAAGCGAGATTGAAAGATTCATAGTTTTTTTTTTATTAATTGTCTCTCTGTCAATCTGTGCAGTCAGCACAAAACAAATTGCCCGGCATTTCACTTTTGTTTTATTACTACTTAGTAGTAGTAGTAAGTTTAATAGTATAAAACCTTAGCACCTTGCTCTTAAACTCATTTTAAACTCTTTGTAAGTTCAAAGTCCAAGTTGTAATACAACTACAAGTCTAGCTACAAGTACGCGTAAAACAACGGTTAAAACTAACTCTGTTGGATATGTCATTTTTAAAATATTCTTGAAATGCTAAGAAGCACAACACAACTTGACACAACGTACAATCTTAAACAAGTTGAACACTCAAACAACATTACTCAACAATATTCATACAACTTTGAACTGTGATACAACGTTTAACATGTGACGCATCACTGGCATGAATCACGCAACACCCTTACTTAGTACAAATTAAACATATTTAAAAATTAACATTTAGTTTTGCTCTGCCCTGCCTCCTTTTGTAAATGGCGTTTCAAAGACTATATTTATGCTAAGTGTCATCAAACTGCAGCAACTACAGGTGTTTCATGTTGAGCAGTGCTATTGCAACATAGAAACTAGCCGCGGCGGTGGCTCAAAGTTTTCAGTTTGTATGTAGACATTACCCAACTTTGGAACCAAGTCAATCTTTTTGCGCCACGCATTCGTTGATCGTGCAAAACGCCTTTAAAATCATGGCTACTGAATCAAAGGCATCTTTAAAGAATTCAAGGCAAACTCTAGGGCAAACTTCTCTGCCTTATTAAAACAACAGACACTTAAATCCTGTCCTGCAAACAAACAGTGCACAAACACTGACATTATAAGTCAAAGCGTCATGTCTTCCCATCGCAGAAGCAAACAAACAAACAAATCCTTCTGGTATGTTCAGAAAAAAATGGGTTGATATTTAGTAGTCAAGTCGTTCTTTTTTATTTTGGCGAAGTTCAGAGACGGCTCCCACACTATATCGCAAATTTTGCACTGGTTGTTGTTGTTATCAGAAGACGTTCCTGACAGATCGCGGCATCGAACACTCTTCCGAGTAAAAACGTTCCACCCAAACTCTTCCCCGCAGTACACCCCCATGGCCGCCGCCACTACTCCGTTGACGACCACCGTGTCCTCGTGTCCGTCCAATTCCAACGTGTAGACAAACGCCTCCCTGCGGTCCTCAATCCGCTCCACTCCGGAACTCTGAATAAATCAATAAATGAATGAATGAAGGAAAGAATATATGAATGAAAAGAGCACACAGAAACAATTAACAGAAAGAAAAGTATACATAAGTGGCTTCGTGACTTTGCCTGTATTCACTGATACAAAGGCAATCAATCAATCTTGATTCCATTCCCCGGACGCACAGAGAAACAGAGAGAGAGAGAGAGAGAGGGGGGGGGGGGGCTGGGCGGA